>VYZW01053943.1:0-37178 GCA_013401315.1 Balaeniceps rex | reverse complement strand
GCAGTCCTATATATGTAAATAACTGCACTGAGGGATGTCAGTAGTAACTGGGAGCTTTTGCGTGTGGCTGCTTGCACATTAATTCTGCATAATCTATTACAGTATTCGGCTGCATAGAATTTTCCATACTGATGAGCACATCTGTTGGCTGTCTCCATGGGAGCATGAAGAAAGAATGAGCATGGACTCTGGCTCATTTTCTCTCCCCAAAGTTGGAAGCCCAATAGTGACATAGGATGAGCCATCTAAATATAGCATGTTAGTTTTTAGTGCTGTCAGCTGGCACATCCATTAGTGCTACATTGATAAAATTAAAACCAGTTATAAATGGTTCTCATGGTTAAGTTCATCTGCGCCATCTTTTGCCTATTCTCCCACCTCCATATGGGTTAAATTTGGAAAAGGAAGCATAACTAGTCATCCTACAGGGTCTCTCTGAACTTCCTCCTCTCCTGACACAGTTATTTAGGGGCAAAGAGAAAAGTATTAATTCCAGGAAGTGTTTCCTTTTCCCTTTCTGGGGACTGAGACAGGGTGCTAATATGACAAGGCTAGATTTTGCAAAAGCGTGGTTGCAGTCACGTTTGTGTCTCAGTCTCAATGACTGTAAAATAAAAGTGACCTTCTTTGTAAAGCCTTGAGACCTCTGCTGTTATGATAAACTAGTACTTCATAAAGCTCCACTTGGTTGACTTTAAATATCTGAGGACCTTTCTCTGAAACCTCCAGGTATATCACAGTGAGTTTGAAATACTGCCCTTCGTATTTGTTCTGCTGTGCTTACCTCCCCAACCTCATAAGAGTGGAACCAGCTAACCCTTGTTCCCTCCTTTTAAGGCCATCAAATTCAAGCCCTCCTGGATCCTCAGATGGAGCAACTTCCTGGGGCTAGCAGTGCACCCCCAGCACACTGTTAGTTTTCTGCAAGTGTTACAGTGAGGGTAATTATCACTAGAACTTTGTTAAAATGTGAAGACAGATAACACTATTTATTCATTAAAATTCAACAAAGAAAAAATATCTCCCCATTGCGCCTTTGATGAATGTAGCTGTTTGTTTGAAAACAGGCATATACTTGCTAGAATGGGATGGTGATTAGAAAACTGAAGTCACAGAGCTCATGTAAAAACTTGCTCTAATGAGGTGCTCTGACCATTTTGGGGAGTAGCACGAAAAGAGCTCATTTATTTCTAATTTTTAATAATTCCAAAAACCATCAGTAGGCTTGTAATTAGATCCAAACAGACACCTAGTCTTGGCGGTTTAGCCTAACAGGCTTTAATCAACAATTTTTTAATGATCTCTTGATTTGTGGTTGCATCAAAGAAACTTTGGAGGACACAGATTTCCTTAGCTTGTAAACATCACTGGACTGCAAAATGGAATATGTATTTTCCTTTTCTTTGTTTCTATTTAAAGGGAGAAGGAGCGATCCTTGACTGACATGGAGCCTGAGTTTCCACGTCACAGGTCTGGTGTTCCTCGCTTCACTGGAGGAGGCTTTGCTCTCAGCAGACCCCTTCCCAAAGTTACAGCCTAGGAATGGACTCATCTCATGACATTCCCATTACCAGTTTCTTGCTAAACTCTATTTGTGCTGTGCTGCTTGAGAAACTCTAATTTTAAAAGACATTCAGAATCAACTTTCCCTCTGAAATCACTGTATTGTCTTCAGGAAAAGGCATTTTATAGTAGAATTGATGTAGTTTTGGTTTACAAACTGTGGACCAAATCTGCCCAGATGATGCCAGCAGAAGCCTGCACTGGTGTAACTGAATAGTGGAGACCATGCAGATATTTCTTCTTCAATACTGTGTTTCTATTTAGCACTGTAACACCACAAAATGCCTTAATATATAGTTATTTCCCCTTTACCTACCTCTGTTGTAAGCACTCACTCCATTTATCTTCTGACTCAAAGCACCTGAAAGAAATGAGAAAAGAGAAGAAAAAATGATAGGCTGATGTTTCAAGCCCTACTGAGCAAATGCAAAATTAACAAGTCTTTACTTAGATGTACGCATGTAGCAGTTCTTTGTGCAGGTAGTATATAATAGGGTTTATGCAGTGTTTGCTACAGTTGTTAGTAAGATCAAGGAAGTTTGTGGCCACAATGTACTTTATTAAGAATGTGATTCTGTTTACTTGGGTAGACACAAAGTGACATAATTATGTCTGTTCAACTGGGGACACTGTACACACTGACTGGGACATGCTGTTCTCCCCCATAAATCCTTCCAAGCAATTCAAACTTGGACTCAAAACATGGCAAACTTTACTTTCTAGACACTTGGGCATTTTTGTAACTTTCAGAAATTGTTTTTGTAATACAGCAGGAGCCCTCCAACCTTTTCAGCCAGAAGAGATTTAATTACCATTCATTAACAAGTGAAATAACAAAGTCGCGGCATGAGGTGCTGAAGTATAGAAAACTTTCAAGCTGTAAAATAAAATGTTTTGAAACTGATTTGTACATGGAAGCTTTTTCCCAGCCTGGGGGATAAAAATACTTGTCCAAAGAGATATGCTGATAAATATTTCACATGCACAAAAAAACCTTTGCAAAGATTTTGTTCTTTCCTTTGGTGGAATACATAATTAAATATTAAAGCTACTGTGGGAAACTTTTAATGGAAGTGTTTAATTCAAAGGAATCGAGTTAAATACGACAGGGATCTACTTTGCTTTTACACTGGGGACCAGAACACTTAGTCATCAGATCCATTGTATTTTTCTTTTGTTCCCAAAATAGCTATTATTGCTTTTTCACTGTCAAGTGCATTATGCTAAAGTTATCATTTTAGGGCAGTCATGCTGTCTGAATCATGTCTTTTGTGTACCTGACATGTCCTTATAATTAGAATAATTGAGAATAACTGACATGGGCACTTGAGTTTGATGGGATCTCAAGCAGGTTTTACTGAAGCTTTTAAAAGCCAGTATTTGTTAAGGTCATGAGTATCCAGCCTGGAGCTGGACTCTGCTATGCTTACTGATACTGGGAAGTAATTTGTACTGAAATAAATCATCAAAGTCACATTTATTAATTCACATGAATGAGGGAGGCACAGTTAGACTCCCAGAATACCATCACACTGCAGAGAAGCAACTTATTTATTACACTCTGAACTGTACAGCGTACCCCCTAACTTATCCAGAGGTAATCCAAGTCTGTGTACATCTTTCCCTCTGTTTGTTATCAGGGTTTAGGAGACAAGGTGTTACAGTTGTGAGAGCAAAGGAAGGGGAGCCAAGCAGATGGAATCTGTTCCCTAATTGCATATATTTTTATGAACACACTAATAAAACAGATTCTTTTCCGTCTTTAGATGTACTTAACAGTAGCTTGCATTGCACAGATTGGGCTATTATTAGGGTAAGAAGCTCCACCCCTAAATGATTCTTGACCTGAGTTTTCCAGTTTCTAAAATGGGTGGGATGGTATTTGTCTAATGACTTGCAAAGGTGAATTCACTTATGTCTAAAAATGATTAGTCTTCTAGATTAAAAAAAAAATAGAGGCATGCAAAAAGTTGTGATTTTCTCATACAACATGTTCTTCCAGTCTGAAGGGCTGGGAAGTGAATACAGTAAATTCCACCGACAGAGTACAGGAGCTTTTGCAATGTTCATCCACAATTTCAGGCATCCATATGTGAATGTGTTGGCTACTATCTCCAGTTTTATTGCATTATTTACTTACTTCCAGGGAAACTAAATTCACAGGTTAATTTGGAAAAGAAGAAAAAAAAAGGGCAAGAAAATATAGTCATCAAATTATTGCCAGTAACTTTCAGCATAATCAGGAATAGAATAACTGCAGCCAGCTTAATTTATAGTGCCAGAGAGTCAAAACCATTTCTGAGTTCGTATAATAGAATGGATTAAAGTACACCAAATCCCTTCCCCCCCAGTCTATAAAAGTCAGGGAGCTTGAAAAATTGCTCTGGATGTCTGTGAACCCAGCTGATGCTGAGGTGCTTTTAGTGTTCAAGGATTTGGCTTGCACAGCAGGGAAAGGCAGAGCGTTAATGAGAGTATCATTTGTTCAGTCGCTTCTGCATTGTGAGCAGCAGCTCTGAAGTGCTTCTCCAAGTTTTGTTGCAGAATAATGTTAATTGAATTCCGGTCTGTGCAAGATGCAAGCCTAGAAGTGGCAAGCATATCTTTAACTTCATGTTCCTGTAAAGATACGTGAAAAGATGGAGGCAAAGGGCTATGATCCGTGGCACTTAAGTTAGAAGAAATCTTTCTTCACTTTAATTGGTTCAGATTGGAGCTGAAGTAGCTTGCACAGAAAATCTATCCTGGAGTCTTTTTCAGTGAGCAAAGTATGTAGTATTGTTCATTTTCAGAGCTCTTGCAATATGTAGATAGTATTTTAAGTAACTTCCCATCTAACTTAAGCTCTGATCTTGTCTGACAGGTCTGTATTCAGTGTGTTGTACAAGCAGGACACAAACAAGACACTGTACACTGAACTATCAAGTTCAAAGGCAGGAGCATGACCCTTCTGGGATCACCTGTCAGCTACCAAAGACATGGCACAAGAATCCAGTCCTTAATTTACACTCGCTTTGTCAATTCAGAGCAGCAGGAGCACATACTACACACCCAGTAACATGTCCTGCTGCTGTAAATCTTGGAACCCTTTGAGTCAAAAGCAGTGAAAAACAGCTCACGGCTCAGGCTTTGTTGTGTTGAGAGCTACAAACTCCAGGGCAGGCTGGGGAGGCAGAAGGAAAGGCTGAGTACTTGGCACCCACAGACTTTTACCAGCATGGCAGAGCAGAGGCTTTGCTGTGAGTGGAGCAGCAGGTGCTGGGCCCTGGGGCACTAATGGGCCTTAAGGGCCCTGATCAGCTCCACCTGGGCCCAGGGGCACCATTTAACAAGCTCAGCCCTCCAAGAGAGTTTCTTGTGTTCTGGACTTTAGGGAGCAGCCAGCCCTTGCTGCAGTCTGACAGCAGGACATAAGAACAGCTTTAGTGCTATCTTCTAAGTACTTTCAAAGAGCAAGCTGCCATAGGATGGAGAGGAATGGATTGCACAGGGAAGAGGGCTGTGGGTGTTGAAAGCCCAGGTGAACAAGAGGAAAGGTTTCCCTCCCAGATCCTGTGGACAAGGAGCTGCTACAGAGGTGTTCAGCTGCATGTCCAGGAGCGCTGCCGGCAGGTGGGTTGCTGTGAGTCCACAGTGCCAGGTCTCAGGCTGCTGTTTCACACCCTTGTGTCAGCGTGAAACTGTTGTGGCCTAAAAAAGCTGCAAGAAAGAACAGCGAGAAATAGATCCTTGACTTATTCCTGATAACCCATGTGAAGTTACCAGAGGGTAAATTTAGCAGGAGAGTCAAAAAGAGAAGTTGGGCAGCAAAACCAGCGCCTGCTATCTCTGAAGCGTTAATGACTCTTCCTGAAAGCTGTCCCATCCCAACTATCTTTACCCAAATTAGAGTCTCTAAATCATGTACGTTTGTATTTAGGCACTTTAGCAATTGAGTATTATTTTCCTAGCAGGTGGTTTAGCTGTTGTGCCATCTCCTCTAGCAGAGTGTATTTTTAGTGTGTTTCTAAAAGCAGGAGCTTGATTTTGATGCTCTTTCTGTTCCCTACTTGGGTGCTTTTTAAGCAGCCCCACACAGATCAGCTACTTATGCTGTTTGGTGTACAGAAAGATGTCAGGATCTCATCCCATGGGCTTGCTTGAGGAGCCTCATTTTCCAAGGGGGAGGTGAAGCTGTGCCTGTGGCACATGCGGGTGTGAGGGAGCAGGGCAGGATCCGTAGGACATGCTGCACGTGGCTGAGGTCAAACCAGCTGCCTGCTCCTCTGCTCAGCCTTACCCTTCAGCTTGCTTTCTCCCCGAATTGAGCACCCATGTAGGTATATTGAATCTATATACATTTTAATTCCTCTGCTGATCTCAGTGAATTTATATACCTTATCACAGGTGTATAGAGCCACCCAGACAAGTCAGTGTAAGTAAGGCTGTGGGAATGCAGCTCTGGGGCTGGAACAGGCTCCAAACCTGCGGAGATCCTCCCTTGCTCTTTGCTGCCTCCCTGCTGGTGAGCGCAGGGTGCTGAGCTTTCTCTTGGGGACTGCTCTGCCTTCAGCAACCGGGTCCGTGCAGGCAGCTGCAGGAGCAAGGCAGTTTGGAGGTGAAGCTGCAGTCTCGCCCTCAATTCACCCTGATGTGAAGAGGCTGCGTAGGGGTCTCCATACATTGAGCAACCGGTGTCATGTGGCCACCCCCAGGGTAGGAGCTACACCGTGGCTGTCTCATGATGCAGCCTGGGAGGTGGGTGTCTCCACTGGGTGCTAACTGGGTAGTGAGTGACCACAAGCAGGGTGCCCAGGAGGGGATTGATTTTTAGGGTAAAGGGGCTGTTACTGAAGGGGAGGAATCAAGTGCTAAACTCTGCAGAGTGCTCTGAAACAAAGGTGAAGGTAAGCTTTGCTCTTGTGGTCTACCTTGGCTAGAAGCAGCATGTTTCTTAGGCTGTTGCATCTAATCACAGGGCTGGGATGTGCACCATGTTGGCCTTCTGCAGGTTGGCTGCTGTCAGCCAAAGCTCTGACAGTATGGGGGACGCGTCCACATAGATGGTTTTAACTTGGTTTTCAAGAGGAATTGGTATTCTCAGTGCTTTTGTGCATCCAATAGCCCTTGCTCTACTAGCTGCTGGGGCTCCTAGTTTCTCTGCTGCCTTGCTGGCTTGTGTGGTGCTCATCTCTCCTGCAGTGCCTCCTCTGAGAGGGCAACGATCAACCCAAATATGTAAGTCATGGGTAAATTGTGGAACTGTTTCTTAACCAGGGTGTATTTGTAGATTTTCTGTTTGGGATCCTTCTTGTCTTGTAGCCTGAGTGCTTTCAAGGAGAGTCCATGGTTTTCAAGGAGGTACTGTGTCCTCCAGGGATGATGAAAGGCTGGCCAGGCTGACCTTGTCATGAGTGGTCAGAACTTTCTCCTAACAGTGAATTTCCTGGTTGCACATTCTATACTGGCTTTAAAGGCAGTCTTGCTCCCTTTCTGTGAATCCCAGACCAGCCATTTTCTGTATTTTTACTATTCTTTGGTATTTTGCAGATATTGTTGATATTTTCTCTCTCTCTCCTTTTTTTTTTTTTTTTTTTTTTTTTGTGTGTGTGTGTGAGCTCTTCAGCTCACATCCAGAGAGAAAAAAGGGTGCAAGGGCTGTTTTGAAGGATGTTATTTTTCCAGGCTGGATCTTGGCAGATCTGGGTTTCCCTCCAAGGTGGCCAGGAGCCTCCCTTTCTGATGGTGGGCACTTTAATCTGTCCAGGTGTGAAGTGGATATAACAACCACTCTTTCAGCCAGTCTTGGCTATTTAAACTTCACAGTTCTTCACAGCAAGAACCATTTCTCAGGGCTGTTTCTTGGCAGAAGGCTAAGCAGTAATTTAAAGCCATTTTAATCTGAAATGAGAATCTCTACATGAGGCTTGAATGCACTTCAAGTGAAGTATGTATTTGCAACTTTTGTTGATCCTTCTTAATTTTCTGAGTGTCCCTGTAGAAACAAGGTATGTTTGTGTAGTGGCAAAACACACTGATAGCTCAGCCTCATTGAGAGCTGTAGGGTGGTAAAAGTAAAAATAGTAAGGGAGTGGAGTATTTGGGATCAGCACTGGGATGCAGGTGATTAACCATTCTTCCCTACAGAAAATATAAAGAAACTGGTCAACATGTGCTACTGTCTCCCCTCCCCAAGAACACCCTGAAGTTTCATCCTGAGCAAAGAGTATTTCTGGAGGAAAACCACGTTTTGTTTAAGAAATAAAATAAATAAAAAATTTCAAGTGCTGTGCCCAGCTCCTGTGGAAAAGCACAATTTTCTAGGACTGCTTTGACATTCATGTCATCACAAGTGATCATGCCAGGAGCTACCCCTTGCTAGCTGAACTGCAGGAATCGGCCACAGGTACGTTCTTAGCTGGCCCCAGTTGCAGAGCAAAATGTATTTGCTTAAACCGTCTTTGTCATTTCAAATGAAAAGGTGCCCGAAGCAGCAGTTTAAATAATCCTGTTTTACTTTGCAATCAGGGCAGGCTATGAGCAAACACATGCTCAGTTACCACATCTCACCTGAAGGGTGGTAACTCGCAAATTTGTGAACATCCTCGGAATTGCTCGGTTTTGCTCTGCAAAAGCTGTGCCTCTTTGCAGCCCCTTTTGATGAAGGATGTGCAGAGGCACGTGGTGTGGCTGAACAGCAGGGCAAACTCTGGGGGATGGCTGGGTAATAAATGTTCTTGCTTCCAAGTCCCTGTTTGAGCTACCTCATCCCCTGCAATTTCTGTGTTATCGTTCAGATGTATTCCCTCTTGGCAGGTTAGGAAAACTCATCACTGGAGTTTTATTTTAACTGAGTGTACACAAGTCTTCCAGAAATTACCAAGTCCCTTGCTGATTCAGATGCTGTAGAGGAAAAAGACAGGCAGACCTGAAATGTATCAGACCAGCCTTCTTTAACAGCCCTGCATTGCTTTATTTGCTTGGTGGTGAGCTATTTGCTAAGTCCTGATGCTTGCACCAGTCCTGAATTTGGAGCAGCTTCAATAGTCAGCTTTTCTTGCCAAAGTTACCTTCAAAATTCCTTAAAGCAACCTCTGTTGTGGTTTGGTTTTGGAGTGGATCCTGTTGTCCTTGTTGCAGAAATATGTTTCAATTGGTATGTGGCACAGCAGATGAATTAGAGCTGCGTGTATTAACTGGAAGAAGTGAGCAATTAAGTGAACTTTGGTTACAGAAGTCAACAGATCTCTGCTTGAGTACATTAGCTGAGGATTTAGTGTATTTCCATTTGCATCTAATCAGGCACAATTCCTTCTTTGCTTTTAATATGATGTGTGCTTACTGGATCCAAGTCTGATTTTATTTTATTTTTTTCTCTTTTACTGTTGATGTTGAATGTTGATGGCATGCAAAACATTCCCAGGCCTATTGCTGTCCCATGGTCAGTAATACAGGATAAGCAGCCTGATGCTCTGGATGGATACATTGGGGGTCATCCTCAGAAATTAGGTGCTTCTGTCTTACAAGAGTGTGGGGGCTCCAGTGGTGGTGGTGTTTCTGGTGGGCTTAGCTGTTGGTAGACCCTATGGTGTATCCTGCAGTAGGGAGGTGCTAAGGGAGGATGGGTATCCAAGAAACTACTTTGGTACTGGAGTAGTGTTTGACCACATGCTCCCCTCTACCTCTGCAGCTCCCACCCAGCTCTCATGGTGTGGGGAGGTGTCAGAAGGATGTGATCCATAACCATGGGAGATCTTATTTCTGGTGGCAAACCTGATTTTTGCCTGTCCCCACAAAGCACCAGCTGGCCCTGCCATGCCCAGCTCTGGTGGGGTGTGCAAGGGCTGCACGGAGCAGGGGATGAGCTTTGTCCTCCTTCCCCAGATGTGCAGCCTCTCCCTGTGGCTCTGGCCAGCAGCAGAGCTGGCGCGGGGATACTTGTGCCCAGGCCTGTGCGCTCCGCTCCTGCATGGGAAGAGATGCCTCTGGTTTCCAGAGCTGTCAGTCATGCACCCTTTACAAGCACTAAAATTCAAATCAGGCAATATCAAGGGGAGTTACATGCCAGCATCGCTTGTCTGATCAAGAGCTTCACCTTGTGCTCTTGAGGGATGCGTCTTGTAATTTACTTCAGGCTGAGGGATAACTGATTTTTTTTTTCCTATCTGCTTTAGTGCAAGCTGGCAGCAAACTACCCAAGCCCTCCGCTGCCTGGTGTGTCTTCCCCGCCTGTTTCCTTTGCTGGCAGAGTGCAGATTTCTGCTGGGCTTTGATCAAGCTTTGCAGACGGGGCCTTGCTTTCTTCACTCTCTTTTATTCCACGTGCTGGCAACTCTGGTTTCCCCACCACCATCCCACATCCCAGGACTGTACCTGCTTTGCCCTTGGTTGCCTCCAGCCCCTAAGCTGATGGATCCAAAGAGCCCAGGGTCTGCGTGGGGGAAAAGTGGTGGTGCTCGTTGCTGTACCACGGGGCCTGGCCTCTGCTTTCATCCAGGCACCTGCGCTGCCTGGGTTGAAGCCGAGTTTGAGGAAAGAAGAGGAGCAGGAGGCAGTGGCCATGTGCTGCCTTTGGTGCTTTGTGGGCATCACGGGCAAGACAGGTGACTGAGATGTTTATTTTTTTTTTTCTGGAGTTGAGGATGGTAGCCTGAGACTTTTAGTGCCAAATCTTGAGCTATAATTCACCCAAGCACAGCCCAGAGGAGTATTGGGGTCTGTGTTATAGCCCTGCCTCCTGGCATCAGACAAAACAGCTTTCTCCTGCTCTCGTGACACTGTAACCTGCCAGATTCCCTCTCATCACCTCCACCCACAGCCCAGTGCATGCACGGACAAATCCCCCCAGGTGAGCTGGGCAGGGCTGCCAACCCATTTTGCAGAGTGTCCCTCTCCTCCCCTCTTCCCCCAGCTCACCGGGAGAGGCCAGGTTTGTTGAGCAGCCGGTGGGGGTGTAATTAAACACACCATGAAGTAGAGTGCCGGGAAAGGCTTCCCCAGGTCTGCGGTAGCGCAGGCTGGCTGGCCTTGGGAAACTGCCTTTGGCAGCTGCCTGATGGGAGAGGCAGCAATCGGAAACCCTAGGGGGAAAAAAATCAACTCTTCCATGGGTTTTATTGGACTCTTGGAAAACCAATAAGGCTGGGTTTGCTGAACAATGTTTCCCCTAGGAAATGCTGCCATTTAAAGCACAGTCCATATAGCGATATGCTGCGGGCAAAATGCTGCTCGGGGAGCAGGTGAGCATCAGGAGCAGAGATCCTCGGTGTGGATGAGAAGCTGAAGCGTTGTCCCTAATTTGAGTGTGCGGTACCTTCATCCCTCTCCTCTCCGAGTACCTGTAAGGCAGAGAAAGGCAAAAGTGTGTTACCATGCAAGGCTTCCAGACCATGGCTCGCATCTTCCCTGATCGTGCCCTGGGCTCACACTGAGGCTGAAGGAGAAGGGAATTGGGAATAAAGGTGTCAGGTTAATTGCCTGCTCAGAGAATGGCTCTTGCCTAGGATCACAACATGCCACGGCCACCAAGTTGCTCACTTGGCCATTGCGAAGCACTTGAGCTCTGCTGAGCTTTATCTGCCCCTTGAGGTGCCCAGGGAAAGCTGCTCACCCCACTGTCCTCTCGTTCAGTGGTGCTGTGGTAGATGGTGGATTTCACAGAGCACATCTGGCTCCAGACATGGCTAGGTCTGGAGCAGTATTTCACCTTTCTCTAGCACATTCTAGATGAAGACTACAAAGAACAGGGCCAACACTAACCACATCATAACAACCCTGCTCAGGAGAGCTACCCGTATTGCCTCTTGGACAGGCAGCTGGAAGCACAAGGTGATTTCTTCCCAGTCATGTCTATGGTAGAGTCCCTCAGAGAAGTGTTTAAGGTGTGCAGGATCTGTGGTCGGGATCCTGCATCTTCTGATTTTTAACTGTTGTCTGGCACAGCAGTGATGGGGACAGGCCTCCCAGCCCTGGTGCACAGACAGGGCAGTGGAGCAGAGCTGGGGAGTGCAGCTGGGAGATGCTTCACAGCCAGGACCTGAGTCAGGTCCCCCATACTGAGTGTCCTGGCCTCGGGCATTTTCCCTCTTTGATTTGCTCATGAAAAGAACCCAGTTCCAATGCTGAGCCTCGGGCAATCCCTTGCTGGATTAGGATATTACAAGCGTAGCTGCAAATCTACCAAGAATTTTTTCAAGTTCCTGCTTTCCCCGTGGAGTCAGCACAGCAAAAGCTATGTCTAGGTGAGATGCTTCATCCCTTTTTTGAATTTTTTCATCTAATACCCTTGTCAAAGACTCGCAGGCAGCTGCAGCTCAAATCATCCTGCATTTTTCTTGTGATTGCTTTGCCTGATATCATGGTGAGTATTCGTATCAACTTGGTGCATGATAGATGGTTAGATTTATGCTGTATGTTGTGATCTGGGGGTATAAATGTATTTAAGTGACTTACTCAGCTTAAACACCAGCACTGTCTGCTGCTCCCTTGTCAGCGTTACAGGCAAAGAGAGATAAAATAGCAGTGGTAATTGTGGTGATGGAGTGTCACTGGCAAGTAATATGAGCACAAAGACCATTTCCAGAGACAGATGGAGTATAGCTCCTCTGTAATTTCTCTTGAATTATTTTTAGAGTGGGACAGACTGAAAGCCCCTTGAGGAGAAGGGCAGCATGGAAGGTGTGAAGGGCTGGGAGCCTGAGCAAACATTAGGACTTCCTAAGAGTTTGATGCTTATTAAAAAAACAAAGCCAGAGAGAGAAGAAACCTAAAAGAAAGACGTGGCGATCCCAGAAGCACGAGCCGTTTTCCAGGGAAACTGCTCCCAGAACTGAAGCACAGTTAAGCGAGAGCCATGGTGATAAGCACAGCCGGCTGGATCTCAGGGTTGTAACCACAGCTCAGGGCTGGGGCTGTGTATAAATCACTGTGGTGCATTGTGCACTGTGGCCCTTTTATGCCATCTCCCTCCTTTAAACTTAGTAATTACTGTGTAGATCAGGTGCCAAAGCCCCTTTGCCCCCAGCTTCCCAGGCTTCCCTGTTCTGCTTGCAGAATTTAGGGGTGGCAGAAGCTGCCTGCCCTCCAAAAGGGCTTCACCCCAGTGCTCACCTTACCTCCAGGCTGGTGTGTCTGCCAGAGGGTTTTGACAGCCTTCTGCTGTGCAGAAGCAACAATGGAGAACAAACAACCCCCCAAATCCAAATAGTGTCAATTGGGGAAATTAAAATAATGAATGAGAAGGACAGGTGTGGTCAGTCTTTCTGGCACAGAGAGTGAACATGAGGGAGCAAACGTGTTTCCTCTGCGATCCTGTTGTCAGGAGCTACCGCATATGATGTTTCGGCTTGCTTGGTGAGCAGGGGAGAGAGATAGACTAATGAGGAGCAGGAATAATTTGGGATGCAAAGCCAGGGACTCCTGGGAGACCCACAGGGAACATTTGCATAATCTTAACATCTTCTTTTGGCCTAAATCCCCAAAGTCCCCTTCCTGGGAACTTCACAAACTCTTCCCCTGAATGCTGCTGTAACAACACCTTCCTCTCCCCTCCACATATTTTCTTGTAATAGCTCTTACGGGGCTCTTATTAAAGGTCTGGTACAAGGTGCCAGTCCCTGAGGAATTGGTTAAGAGTGTTTCCAGTACAAAACTGGGTTCCTCTTTCATAGTGCAATGTGCAAGTGTAATGATTATATCCTGCACAGGAAAATTAATCAGTGAACTTTGTTGGGGGAGAAGACGAAGGAGGAAAGAGGAGTGCAGCAGGTCTAGTGCAAAGGGTGGAGCATATTTCTTTTCCTCTGGGGCTGCAAAGCTTTATCCCATTTGAGATGTACTGGCTAAATGTACAGCCAAGAGGTAGTCTCACTTGCAAGGACCTTAGGGTCTCTAAGATTTAAAATTATGCTTATGAGAGCATGGGCTAAAGAGAATGAACAAAGGGTCATGGGTGGTGACCAAGCCACCAGGACAGACTTTCCCTGGCCACAAGCAAGTCTGAAGTGGCCAGATGAGCCGCAAGGACTCTGCTTTTTGAATTGGATGAGAAGAGGATCATTGCCCTTCCCTCTGGGAGCACCAGGCTCTGATGAGGGCTCTGACTTGCAGGATTTCTGTAGGAATTGGATACCTCCACCCCATGTGGCCTTTTGTCACTGTGTCCTGGCTCCCTTTCTGTGCAAGTAGGCCTCTGGTCCTGCAGAGGAGCTATGTGGGTGGTTGGACTTTGAGTTCTGGAGCATCCTCCTGGATCTGCTCTGCCATCTTGGGGCGGTGGTACAAAAGGATTCACTGCTTTGGAGGCCCCTGCAGGGTAGGAGCAAGCTGGCTTTTTAACACCACTTGTCTTTGTTACTGATACACAAATGCTGTGATCCTCTCCTAGAAGGTCCTCTTTCCATCCTTCGTTCAAGAGTGTCCCTACATATGTAACCAGATATTATGGGATGGGGAAATATCAGAGAAATTGAGCCTTGAAGCAAACAGCATCATTCTTTATCATTAGAGAAATAATATTAGTAAGAGTCCTAAATTGCCTCGCATGAGCTGCTGTGCCAGGGCAGGTTCTTCCCTAGCCCTGGGGTACTCATCTCCCTGGTTTCTTGCATGTGGGTGACCAGTGGCAACTGGGGACTTCAAGGCACCCAGGACCACGGTATGCTCTTGGATGAGAAATGGCTGCACTGTGCTGCCACTGGCAGGACTCCTTCTCCCTGGCTGCTTGGGCAAGGGCACAGTGCACGCTTGCTCTGAATGTCACTTTTCTTAATTTAACCAAAAATGGTGTTATGAACACAAGAAAAATAGCGGAGCTGTGCCAACGTGCTGTTCCTCAGCACTGCTGCATGTTCAGGATGGGAAAGCTGCTCTGACTTAGAGCTGAAGGTATATTTCCCCCATTCTTCCTAATTTTATTTTATTTTGTTACATTTTTGCAATTATCCCCTCTGGGGCTATAATTTTTGTTTAATATCTAATTCATTTTTAAAGGCAAAGTCATTACTGTTTTGGAACTATGGGTAGGCTTTATTTTTATTATTTTTTTAATACAGCAGCCATAAGCAATTTTAAAGCACTGCTTCACTATATAAAATTATCTTCCCTTATGATTTGACGTTGATACTGCAGCTTGATTTATTTTGAAGGACTGCAGCAAATGGCATAAATGCTTAAAAGATAATTGTGTTGGTGATGGACGTATGGGTAGTGTATGCACAGCACATATTTAAAAGACAGGATGGCAAGGCTAGTATTGTTCTGCAGCCAAGATTTCCTGGTGTATACGGGGTACAGTGGTAACTCCTTCAGCCTGGAAGGGTTGTGATCTTCCAGCCTTGATTTGGGTGCTTAACCCAGGGTCAGCCTGGCACCAGGTTTAAAGCAGATGGGCAAAGTATTTGGATTCTGTCTCAGTAATGGGTTGTGTAGGTGGCTAGAAGGGTTTAGCTCAGGCCCAGACGTGGAGGATTAAGGGGAAGAAGTGGGAAGGACAGAGCTGCAGGAGCACAGAGGAGTAGTGGTAGACATTCAGGGCCTGTGGCAGGAGCAGGGCCACAGGAGGAACCATAAAACATGTACAGAGGAGTCCTGGGCTTGGTCCCCTGTGTCCTCCTTCATTGCCCCCCTTCCCCTCTGCCATCATTGTGTCACCTCCTGTGCAGCAAGGCTGTCCCAGCGACGCTGTCTGTGTGTGAGGGGTCCCCACCTGTTCCCAGGCTATGTGTAGGAGCGTGGCCTCTTTGTGCCAGGCTCTCTGTGAGGCGCCTGCACCAGCTGTGATGTATTTCAGCACTGGGAGCTCAGCATGTTCCTTCTGTGATACATCACTGGAATTTGACTTAGGGAGGGGAGTCTTTAGGCATCAAAACAAATGAGGACAACTGAACAGGTAGTAGGAAGGCTTGCTGATGCCCAGCTAAAAGTGTTCAGAAACCAAATCCGGAAGTCCAAAAGGAAGCAGCAGGTCTGGCCGGACAACAGTGGCTTGGCTCGGGAGCCTTTCCACCTGATTCATCCCTATGCCCATACATGTGGTGCTTGCTGCCTGATAACCACCTCCACAGCCTCCTCTGAGGCTCCTATGCCCTCTTCCAGGCCCAGGTGGGTTGTGTCTCTGATGCACTTTGCAAGTGCAACAGGTTATGAACCCCACTTTCCTGACAGCCAGGGCAGGAGGTACCTCTGGATTGGGTAGCCTGGACCTCCATGAAACACAGAAGTGTCAAAACCTGGGTGGATCTGAGGGTGCAGGAGGAGCTGATCGAAGGAGATGCTCCTGTATGAGGTGGGCTGAGGCTTTTTACCGTGCTCCTGTGCAGCACGCATTATCTGAACGGCATCAGGCAGGACCTGAGTAGCAACAGATCACTCAGCCTCCCTTCAGTTTTCTGATTTGCGGTGAAGGCATAACTAGGTTGTGCTGTCTAGCTCTGCTGCAGTCCTGCTGCTGTTGCCCAGCCCTTGCCTAGAGTTCACTTTCATCCATCACCATCAGTCCTGTGCCATTTCTCTGATGGAGAGGAACATGGGTGCAGTTGTGGTAGCATCTTCCTGCTGGTCTCTTCCCCCTGCTCAGCTGAAGGGTTTTTCTTTGGGTGAAGCCTAGAGGGTGTGGCTGTAGGGTCATTAAGTAGGGTCCAGACACTGGGGTTATGCCAGGCATTCACGTGCCACCACCCTGATGGATGCTTCAGTGTCCTGTCATTAACATCTGATTTGTGGGGAGAGAAATGTGGTTGGCAGCAGTTATCACTTATGCTAAAAGTAGACACAGCTTTTAGTCAATAATATAACTTCTGTGCTCCCACACAATGTGACTTGTTGAGGAAGCCCTGCTGCCAGCGGCCATGTGCACTTCTCTGCTATCCCTGTAAGGGCAGGAAAGCTGGCTTTATTCCTTTTGGGGCAGGACCCACGTCCTTCTTTTCTGTCTCTTCTGTCTTTAATGTACAAAAAAATATGGTTAGTTGTGTGGAACCTGCAACAAAGGGGTTCAGGGGGAGGAGAGGAAAAGAGATGGTGTGAGTTGGGGAGGAGGGGGCAGGGGGTAGAAGAGCAGGGAGGAGCAGCAGGGGAAGAGAAGGGGATGAAGATGTATTTAAGCAAGCAGGGATGCCACTTTGTGCTTTCGCAGTCTGACTGGAGAGAGGGTGAAGGAGACTAGCCCTTGGACAGCCCTGCTGTAGGGGGCTGAATATCACTGCCCCTCACAGGGTAGGGTTGTGCTACCACTGTGGTTGGGAGCTGGCTGTGGACCAGCTCTGAAGGGTTTCCCTGCATCTGGTGGCCCCTGGCCAGGCGAGGGCTCGATGCTATGTCATTTGGTCCCTCCTGAAGCTGTTTCTTGTGAGGTTTCTGGAAGCCTCTCTTAGGTCAAGATTTTTTTTTTTTCTCCTCCCCTCTCCTGGTGGATGAAATGCAGACTGGATGACAGATGTGCTGGTGATATGTGTGTTTGAAGTTTGCATCAAACCTCTTTGGTCTGGAAACATCAAGTGCAGGCTCTTCTCTGGCCCCACTCTCCCCTCCCAAGCTCACCAGCTCAGAGCAGGGCAAACTGCACTGAGGTAAATTAGAAAGATTTGGGTGGCTGCACTCAGCTCAGCATCTCCCAGCCTCCGCTGCCTGCTGCTTCGGCATCCCCAGAGAGCCCTGGTGCATGGAAGGGGCTTACTTCTTCAAAGAGCTGCATTCCTGCAGCTTTTCTGGCCCTCCCCTCCCATAACCCCTATTTGTCTCCCTGTGCTGGACATCCAGGCACTGCAGTGAATATCCTCTGATCTTTGTCTGCTGCAGCCCTGTTCCCTCCAGCTTCTGTGGTGTGATGAATTTAGCAGGGAGTTAACCTCCCCTGCCTCCACCCCAGCCCTAAGCATCCCCTGAACGGAAGATCTGTGCAAGGAGTTGGATGTGTCTCCTGCTGCTGATATAACCCTGGGCAAAATCTGTTTTATAGCCAAAGGGCACCTTTAAATACTTTTAATGTATATATTCAGGGCTTCTCCATTGGAAATAGGGAATTTGCATAGGGCAGTAATGGACACTTTCCTGTTTTTGTAGAGGTTTTGTTTTTTTTTGTAATGCTTCAGACTCTAACACTATGATAAGGAACAGGATTATTGAAACAGAAGGACGAATTTTTGGCTGCCTCCCTGTGAGGTTCTTCAGGTTCAGTACAAACTGTTTAAGTAGTAGGACACCTCACACAGCTGCTTCATTTTCCTGACTCCCAATGAGGCGAGACAGTGGATACCTTACCAACCATGGAGGCTGTGGCAGTCTAATGCGACATCTAAGGTATATTAATCAAGAGAAATAGCCTGGCTATTTAGCTAGCTCTGGTGCCAGTTGCCGTATTGGTTTGTCTGGGGTGTGTAAAATGTAGTGCAATGGGACTGTAGGCTGGGCAGGACGCTCGGTGCAGATGTCAGTGCAGCTCTGCTGACTTGCACCAGTGTAAACTCTAGAGCAGCAGGATGCTGGCCAAAAAGCAGGGAACGAGGGTGTTGCAGTGCAAGGGGTGGGAAATGTGCCCAATATCCTCTCTGAGTCAGGATCAGCCTTTGTACAGTCCAGGCGGAGCTTTTCTTCATCCTCTATCAAGTGCCAAGGTGTGTCAGCACATCACTGTCAAGCTCTTCCAAATGCCTGATTTAGCTCAAGGGACTTATTTAACCCCTATCAGACTGAAGGAAAGCCTGTAGCTCTCCCTTCTGTCCTCTTTTTTCCCCTCTTTCTACTGACTTGGTGCAACTGGACTGTCCTTTCTCATGTCCTGCCCTGTACATCTCCCTGAAAGCAGCATTCAGACAGAGGTGATGGACAGCACTTTCTAAGCAAGGCACCCTGAGCCCAGGCAGACCTTGAGCTCTCTCCTGAAGCTGCTGTGCGCACGTTGGGTGAACTGGTCACTGGAGCCCTGGCATGATCCTTCTTTGCCTAGTGTGGCAGAAAGGCTGCAACACAGGAGATGCTCAGCCCCTTGCTGTGGCATCTGGGAGGTGGCCCATCCAGGAGAGTGGTCCATGGAGGGTTGCTGGAGTACCCTGAACCCTGGGGCTGCCGCAGGAGTGAGAGGCAGACAAGCACATCTTGTGTTGTCCCTAGATGCTCCAGCTTTTTTTTTTTCCCCCCGCTGGTGACACAGTGCACAAGTAGAGGGGACTGATGCTGTGGCAGATCTGCCAGTCTCCAGGCACAAGGCAGGTGCTGATCCCACTGCCCCAGCAGGATTGAAGCACATGGTGCTGCTTTTGATGTTAAAGATGTGACAGGACTCATCACGGGGAGCCTGGGTGCTGCAAGCGTGGCAGGTGAGGAAGGGCTGAGGAAGGCCACGTGCTGGGAAAGAAAATAGCTGCTCTCTGTGCAGCAGCTGCTTTTCCCTTCACTGTCTGGCTCAGGAGCTGCTCCCCGTTGCCACATAGTGCAGTGGATGTGCTCTGAGCTCCCTTGTTCTGTGCTCAGCCCTAAAAGCATGGAGGGCTGAGCCCTTCTCAGTCTGGCTGGGGGGAGAGCAAACTCCAAAAGGGCTCCTCTCTTCTTCTGACTGTATTCTCTTATGTGCAGTGTGGGGGAGCTGTTAGCAGATTAAGACTGAGCTGCTAAAGCAGACCATTTCATGACTTCTACAGGACCTTACTCTTTACTTTGATTTCCTCCACCTGAAATGTCTGTCCAGGGAGAGGCTTATTCAGTTGTTTGAACCACTGTTTTGATCTGTTGTGCCGATGCCTCCGCTGATACCTGTTGTTTCTGTGATACGAGTGGAGAGAGAAAGCAGAACCACTCCTCTGCTTCCCTCTGCAACTGACCGAAGGAAGCAAAACTCCTCCATCTAATTGCTAGAGATGAGTTTATTCTGAGTAATCATGGGGAGCTTGTAAGCTTCTGAAGAGTCCTCCAAATGTCTGTGCACTTGCAAGACTGGGGAAGCTTAAAGTGAAATAGGAGCCAGGAAAAACAGAGTGTGAATCAGAGCTGCCCGCAAATGTGGACAAACTCTGGAGAGGAGGCTCTGCCACTGAGCTGCGTACTGGGGTGTGAAGAAGGACAGAGCTGCTTTCTCTGAGCAGCCTGACTGTGTTGCTTCATTACTGGCTTAGCTGGAAGAGCCCACAGAAAGCATTCGGGTGCAGAGAGGAGCTAACTGTGCTGTTTTTCTCCCCAGACTACCTAACCTCCTCCATTGATGTTTCTGCAGCCTTCCCCTTCTCTTTTAAAATTAAGGCTATTGTTTGTCCTGTTGAGGAGCTGCCACTAAAAAATGCAGTCTTGGAGGCATATAAACTTTTCTCCGTGTCGTGGTTTAGCCCCAGTCGGCAACTAAGCACCACGCAGCCGCTCGCTCATCCTCCCCCTCCCCGGTGGGATGGGGGAGAGAATCGGAAGGGCAAGAGTAAGAAAACCCACGGGTTGAGATAAGAACAGTTTAATAATTGAAATAAAAATAATAATAATAATAGTAGTAATAATAATAATAACAATAGTAATTGTAATGAAAAGGAGAATGAGAGAGACAAACAAAACCCAGGGAAAAGAAAACAAGTGATGCAACCGCTCACCACCCGCCGACCGACACCCAGCCAGTCCCCGAGCAGCGATCGCTGCCCCCCGGCTAACTCCCCTCGGTTTATATACTGAGCATGATGTCATATGGTATGGAATAGCCCTTTGGCCAGTTTGGATCAACTATCTTGGGCTGTGCCCCCTCCCAACTTCTTGTGCACCTGGCAGAGCATGGGAAGCTGAAAAAGAAAGTCCTTGACTAGGGTAAGCATTACTTAGCAACAACTAAAACATCAGTGTGTTATCAGCATTCTTCTCATACTAAATCCAAAACACAGCACTATGCCAGCTACTAGGAAGAAAAGTAACTCTAACTCAGCTGAAACCAGGACACTCCGTCACTTTCTAACTTAAAAATAAAGACAGTCTTTATGAATGAAGAAGAAATTTTGTAGAAACATTGAAGGCTATTACAGCTGGCTGGGATTTTTCTAACTAAATGCTTTTTAGTAGAATATGCAGACTTGTTGAAACTGAAACTTTTGAAATACATATGCTTATTTTAACAAAACTTGCAATGGCAAGGTGCTCTCAGCTCCATGACAAAATTTCTGGCTAGAAATGGAGGAGAAGGAGCTGGGGCAGCTAATAACGCCCTGGTGCTGGGGTGTTTGCTTCTGGTGGGGGAACGCTCCAGCCAGAACAACCACTGTAACTCTGGGTGCCTTGAGGAACTGGCTTGGTAGTGGGAGAGGAATGTCCTCTTCAGCTGGCATTGAGCCTCAGTCCTGTCTCATGACTTCTCTTCTGCGCGGCGTCCATCGTAATGTGATGCTGAACCAGGGTGTATCAGTCCCTGGAGTCCCTGTGGGTCTTGTGGGGGAGCAATCAGTGGGTCACATGCAGCTGCATTGCAACGTGCCAGTTTCTATAAAACAAAGATGCTTTTTAAGGCCAAACTAGATTCCCTAGTGAAGAAGGGATGAAAAGGAGGTGGGGGCAGCTGCAGAGAGAATGCCGCCGGAAAGGATATGCTTTGATTTGGGGTTAAAAGCAGAGTTCTGTGTGTTTCGGCTATAAGCCTCGTTAAGTGCTGCTCTAGGCAGTCTGGAGCTCTGTGACAAACACTAATTTTGAGAGATTGTTCTTTGCTGGTGGACAACTACACACCGATCACAGCAGGAATCTGAGCATGGCTAATCTAAATGGCCTGCTATTTTGCTATTCAGGAAGCACTGTTTTTTGATTTGTTAATGTTATAGAGCATTTACCCTGTACAATACAAGTTCAAATGTTCTCCCCAGGTTTCACTATTTCTCAGGTTTACTCAGTAAAGGCAGGAATGAGATACATGGGCACCAACATTGTTTACAATTAGCAGAAAATTGCCATTTTACTGTAGCTAACCACTCCTGTGCATGCTACCTGTAGCACTTGGAAGCAGAGAGGCTCCTGTCCAAGGCCTGTTCCTGGTGGGTCCTGAATTGCTAAATTCCTGTGCTGAGCTCTGCTGAGTCCCACAGACCAACAGGACCTGTTGATGGCTGGCAGCCCAAGGGACCTGGATCTCAAACAATAAGCTCTTTGTGAACACGGTGTCCTTGGGACTGTGCATTTGTCATCATCAGATGGAAGCTGTAGGGTAGGCGGCAGAAAGAAATTAACATGTACTGAGGTATATATATTTTTTTTTTTTCCTGGTAATGTACCATAGGTGTGAGAGGTTCTGTGCAAAGGTCTAACTGAGCTGTTTGGTGTCTGTCACAGCTGAGAGCAGTTTTGACATTCAGAGGTTGCTCTGCATGTGGATAGTACTGCTTCTCTCATTGAGCAGCATTGCCCAAAGGTCAGTGCCATCCGCCACAAGTGCAAGACCTCGGCCAACTTACGGCGTCACTGCTCGGTGCTGTGAATTCAGCTACAAAGAGATCATTGGTATTTGGGAGGTATTTGACTGGACGGTTGCCTGGAAATTGGCCCCCCTTCTCTCCCTCTCTCCAGAGAACTGATGCTTGGATCAAATGTCTGAAAGTTTGGTTTGAGTTGCTCCTGGCCCTGCTGAAGGCAATGATAGCACTCAGAGGTGTCCCATTGCAGAATTGGCCCTGGATCCTCTGGTGGCAAGTGCAGGAGAAATGTTGGAGGTGTCTAAGGGCAGCTGCTGTTGTGCTGTCCAATACGGTGTCTAGTTCCTACTGTTGCTGCATCCCAGTACCGGATGAACTAGGATCCAGCATCACCACGCATGCTTAAGCAGGTAGTCAATAAATCCTTGGTTAGTATAAAAGAGCTGACTTCAAGGGAGTTGCGCTTCCTTGCACCAAAGAATCCAGCCATGAGCATCCAACTTCATCTGAGAGCAGCTTGTTAGTAGCACCTAGATACTACAGTAATTGGTGAGCTATAAATACCAAAGGCAGACATAATATTAAACAGGCTGTGTCATCAATTAGCTAATGACAGAAGCATAGAAACGTTGGATAAAAATAGCCTGTAATAGCACAATCCTTTCTTCTTACCCCCCTCCTACTCTCTCTCACCCAGAAATGAGCAGCTCTGGGACACCTCATTTTTTACTATTAATAATTTAGGAGCTGTAACGTTCTGTGATGAGCAGTGTCTGATCTGCAAAACATTCACTTTTTCAGATTGCTTTACACTTCCAATCATTTGCAAGAAGCAAAACTGGTAAAAACAAGGGGATTTGATGCACAGGACTCTTTCAGGTAATGAGGTGGAGCATGTGGCACAGCTTCTAAATGGAGTTTGTTTAGTTCAGTGACATTATTGTGATAGCAACAGCTGCCCATCCTGCCTCAGTGTGGCACAACAAAGAGCACACACAGGCACAAGGCATGGAGGGGGCTCCCAGAAAATAAACTTAGCGTTACGTTAATTCCTGGGCTTGGATTGGAAGCTGTGGATCAGACCCCACAAATGCAGCTCAGATCGATTAAAAACCTGGACTAGCCCTGTCAGAGATGACACAGCATCTGTCTGCCTTTTACTTTCACCACACATCACACAGCAGAGCCCCTTGGTGCTATGAGTGGGCAAATACTGTTACGGGTGGAGAAATCTGGCTCCCTGCAGAGCACTGACAGTAGCCCCCGTGTTTCTCCCTGCTTATGCCCATGCCCCTGGGCAGCGGATGGGGCTGTGATTCCCACGTGAGCCCTGAGCAGCCCTGTGGCAGTTTCTTGGTCTATAGACATGGAGATGGGCTAAGATGACCAACCTGCCCATCACTAAGGAACAAAGTCCCTTCCCCTCTGGATGTGCCTCTCATAGCCAAGCACAGGCTTTCTTTGATGTGGATAACAGCAGTCATAACTGCACGACTCTGGTAAGGGCAGAGAGCAGATTTCCTTCATCAGTTTTGCTCAAAACTGACTGCTAGGCTTAAAAGGTCATGGCAAAGGAGGACACAAAGAAAGGGGTGCAGACAGACTGACCCATAGACAGTGTGAGCATGCAAGCCCCATTCCTGAAGTTTATCAGCCCAAGAAAACCCCTTGGCAGGTTTCCAGAAAAAAACAGAAACGCAGAGAGCTCTCCTGAGTCTGTGTCCCAGACATTAACCCCCTTATCAAGCTTTTTCTTTTTGGCAAGGAAATGTTCTGGATGTCTGACCTGAGAGCTGGAGTCTGGGAACCTTTTTTGCCCTCTAAGTTTCTCTCTGTGATCTACTAATAGCTCAGGATCCCTTATATAAAACAGCAAGACAAATGAGCCCTGATTTTCTATTGGTTTTTAAGTGGGCACAGAGCTGACTGGCAGGTTGCTGGGTTGCTCCCTGTCTCTGAAAGCCTTGGTGCTGCTGTGTGTCCATGCCACCATTGAGCTTGTCCCTGAACTTCAAATGCAGCCCTGGGCCCACCCTGGGCAGGGAGCACAGGAGGCTCTCAGGGGCATGGAGAGCTGCTTTTAATGATGTTTTAACTCAGATGGTGTGTAGCACTGTAACGAAAGCCGTTCCTGCTACTCTGCTCTGTCCCAGCTATTTTTGTTTTCTTTGCTTGACAGTGCTTGCGGCAACAGCCTAAGACTTGGGCCATGTGGATTAGGCCCTGAAGCAGACTTTGTGTGACACTGGGCACGCGGAGTCACAAAGGCAAACTTCCCACTAATCTTTCCAGTTCCTTTAGTAGTCAGGGAGCCGCCATCTCCTCTGCAGGGTGATTCAGAGAGGCTAAATTAAGCTCTTTCTCTGAATCAGCCTCCTGGGCAACTCACTTTGGAGCTCCCATGTCTACAACAGCCTTGAGCACTACAGCTGGGCCAGAGCTGGCCAGAGATGGCTGCAAAAAACAGGGGGCTTGGGGTGCTCCAGCTCTGTGGGGCCGGGGCTGGACCAGCCCCAGGGAGGTGCCTGCCCTCGAAGAGGGAAGGTCTCTCTGCTGCCGTTGACTGTGTTGCATGTTGGTGATTTGGGGGATCTAGAATTCCCCAGATAATCTGTGATTAGGGGAACCTCCTGATAATCCTGGTTTATATCTGAGAGTAGTTATGAGTTGGGGAATCCCTGCAGAGCCAGCTGCATGGTCTGCAGTCCCCGGAGCTTAGCAGTTCAAGAGCCAAACAATGGCAAGAGGGAGAAATGCTGAACCTGATCCGAGAGCAGAGAAGGGAAACTTTCATGATGCAGCTCTCGTCTCTGCTGAAGCTTCCTCCTGTTTTTTAACAAAGTCAAAACCAGTTTGTTTCTATTTAAATAACAAAATTACATTGCAAATGTTGAAATTCGAACACTTTGACTTTTCCAATTTTTTCAGGTTCATTTCCTGCCTTTTTCTTCACCTCACTTTCTCTCTTCCAGGATGAGAAGATTAGGATAGGGTTTGATGGGGATATGCTGAAATATCTCAACTTTTGAAAATGGAAACAAAATGAGGTTTTGGTTTGCTTGCTTGCTTCTTTGGGAAATTCTGTTAGTCTTTAGGGGAAAAAAAAAACCCAAACCAAACAACTTCCAAATATTCCATATTAAATGCTCTGTTTCTTCTTTTTCCCTGGCTGTAACACATATCTTGTGTGCAAGAATCAATGCCCTTGTCTAGTTGTGGAGAGCTTGTGCTCACTGATGAGCAGGCTGGAAAAGCCTTTAAAGAAAGGCTCTGGTGAACTTGTGCTGTTAGGAATACCCAGGCTCATAGCGGATCAAACCAAGACAGTGAAAACAGTGGTGGATAAGTGGGAGAAAAGAGCTGTGATGGGCACAGACAGTGAGGATGAGGGGGTGTAGCTGGCCTGGAGGGAAGGACGGGTGGGGAGCGAGCGTGCGAGGGGCCCACAGGGACTCACTTCCCGGCAATGGTGGGAACTGCCCCTCATTCCCAGTTGAGCAGGTGGTGACTCCTCTCTGCTCCTCCTTCCCGCTTCTGGCTTTTGTGAAGCTCTAGAAATTGCAAGCAGGGGTGATTTAGTATGTCACTGCTGAACGTGGGAGGCTTTGTGGTAATTAGCTTACTGCTAATTAGGAATATCTTAGGGTATTTCTTTGGAAGAAAACACTGATCCATTTATAACAAGCCACCACTTGCAAACCAGTTACCTGAAGTATGTTTTTCCCTTTCTATATAAAGAATTAACTTGTTTTAATTTTTAAATCCAAATATGTCAAAGATGCCTGTCAAGAATGATAGGTCTTTGTAATTTAAATGTTGCAAATATACCCTGTGAAATGTCTCTAATAAGTCTTGGTTTTACTAGTTTACAAAAAAAACCCCAAAAAACAAAAAAAAACAACAAAAAAACCCCNCCCCCCCCCCCCCCCCAAATCCCCGAAAACAAACCACAAAAGCAAGCACATCTAACTCCTCAGAGTATAAAAGGGACATTTTCTTTTTCTAAAACAGTGACAAACTTCTGAAATCTGAAGGCCTCTGTGCATATACACTTCCATGTAAATACTACAATACTCGTGGAATTTTGCATCGCTCTTTTTTACTGTTGACTTCCCTGACTGGCTGCATGTACCAGTGATGGAGGTGACTCTGGTCTCTTCCTTGCTTGGTTACAAGAAGCAGATTTAACACAGGAGCTGCTCAGGTGTGATACCTGCGACATTTGGGTGCCCAGCTTGTTGCCTGCTATGAATGTTGGGCCGTTAAACTGTGGATGTTTTATATGGAGCCAAAAGATGGAAATAGAGCTGGTGTCAAAACTATTTTATGTGCAGTGAGTAGAAATGACATTAGTGAACTCTTACAGTGAAGCAGAAAGCAACGGTTGAAGTGAGAGACCAAGACAGATTTTAAGAAACAGAGATTCACAGTAGAGCTGAAAACTGATCCGAGATGTTGTGTGCACAGTGTCTGAGCCTTATTTATTCTCAGATGTCTCAGTTATATTACAAATGTCCTAATCACAGAGGTCTCTGCCCTGCAAGTCAGCATGGTGTCAGGGCAGCTGCTGTGCTTTGGCCACTGCCAGTCCATGCTGCCTCCTTTTCTCTGTACATCCCCAACCCATCTGTTTGTGGCAGCAGGTTACTATTTCTCACTTTCTTCATGGGCTGCAGAGCCAGTCAGAGCAAGGACCGAGTCTTAGGTACAACTCCCACCCTCTGCAAACTAAGCAGAGTAAGAGAGCATGAGGTTTGCTGGGGTCAGAGGTGTCTCATGTGCTTCAAGCTCTGCACTGGAAACACTGCTCCCTGTAGACTTGAAGGGAGGAAGCTAAATGTGATTTTGTTTTCCAAACCTTTCTAACAGTGATGATGGTGAGTTTGGCTGAATAAATTAAAAGACTTGAGAACTTAAATGTGAAATGTTACTTGTGTTTATTTTAAAAAATACGTACCACTTTTTACAATATTTTCACAGCTCATTAAGTTCTCTTTTATTTTAATTTCCTTCCTAGAAACTGTATGATGTGCTACTCATTGCTCAAACTCAAAATGGGATTTTTATCATTGGTACTATCTGTTTAAAATATGTTTGACAGATAAAGTCCTCTTATTTCCCCTTTTCTATCCACCCCAGGGCTTAAATAGCTCATAAACAACAACAACATCAACAAAAATTGTTTTGTTATTCAAATGAGTCTTCTTTTCCCCACTGCAAATTCCTTCCTCCCCGCAAACTGTGTTTTTAACAATAACAACTGCCTAAAGCTCTCTGATTTTTCTTCATAGGCAATCATTCTGGCCAAAAACAAACAAAATAGGGAGCCCATTAAGCTAGAACCTTTTTTGCATACACCTGCAATAATTATTTAGATATGCACATCAAAGCGAATAAGCTGTTGCACAACATAATTGGTTAATTCTGATTATGCAGGAGCATCATCTTGCTGCATTGGTAAAGGAAGCTCTTGCTTGTAGGCTGGACAGTCACTAATTAGAGATGGGCAGGGTACTTCCCAAATACAGGACGGGTACCTGTGAGGATGGGGGGCTTTGCCATCTGCACACAGATACTTTTGGTACCTTCCTACTTGCTAACCACCAGCCTGTTGCTAGAGATGTCTTCATGTACTCAATCAAGGGCTGGCACTCACAGAATTATTGATGTTTTGCCTGTGTGTATGCATATAACAGATATCTAGAAATCTTCAAGTGCATTAAAATAATTAACTAAGCCTCACTGCAACCTAGTGAGATATTATCAACCTCATTTGACAGATTGTTGAATGAGACATGAAGAGTTCAAATGATTTGACCAACGTTGACCTGCTCTTGCAGCAGACTTTGGTTCAGAGCTGCAGTATGATATCAAGACAGCTGTCATCCCACAGCATCTTTCTGTGATTCTGGAGCAGAAAAAAACGAAACAGTAATGTGAACCTTTTGCAGATAGGCTCTTCTGGTGGCCAGGTGGTGCCACGGCAGCTGAGAAACCAAGTAGGAGAGGGGAGAACCTCGCAGGCAGATGGGCTGGCTGCTATTCTTGCCTGGCCTCTGCAATGGTGTGTCTCGAGGGGTTAGGGGGATATCACAGAACCAATATTCCTAAAGGGAAGACCCTGCTGATGCCATGCTGTCCACCCTGCTCTGGCCCCAGGTTGTCATCAGAAGCTGAGATATGCCATCAGGTAGCATATGACATGTCCTCAGGTGGTAGTTGCTGGTGTTGGAGGTGGGGAATGTAAGCTGGTGATGCAGCCCTACGTGGGGATGCGGCCATGGGAAGGCTTAGTGCCACAGTCACAGGTAGCAGAGAATGAATGGGTTTCATCACAGCCAGTAGTCTGAGGAGGACCTGAGTCACTGTTTTCCAAACAGCTTGAAGAGTTCAATGTGCCCTTTGGATAGGGAAATGCTTTCCTTTTACATCTACTAGCCTGGGTGGCAGATGCTACCCACCCTGTTGTCTGCCCTTTGGAGAGATGTGACTGCCCTAGCCCTACTGATGGAAGGGCTCACTTGAGCTCTCACTGATCTGCTGCATGGCAAGTCTACCAGCCTGAGCAAACACAGCCACAAAATGGGCATGAAACTCCTCAGGCTGATTTTCCATCAATTGGTCTAAGGAGAACTGCAGAGACCCCTCTGCTGGCGGTATTGTGCAGGTGGGAGAGCTGGCAGGTGGCAACATGGCCATGATATGGGAACCTTTTTATTCAGCACATCTGCCTGCAGAGCGCACCTGTATCTTTCCCTTCCATATCTCCTATAACCACCACAACTGATCTCTTGGCATTTGGAAACTCTTTTGAACTCAAGCTCTTAACAAACCAAAGGAGATCATGGCATCAGGTAAGTGCTGTTGGTTGACTGAACTATCCTTAGGGTTGCTATATGAACAGCAATCATTCAGGTCTGGCTATAAAAGCAAGGCTATTACCAAGGGGTGGGGTGGGGGGAGCCCAACCCCGAGCAAAGCCAAGGCGGTTGATGAAAAGGCAGCAATACTAAAACAGAAGGTGAAATTGGTGCTTATAGTTCACTGGTGTTTGGCAAGTGAATAGAGTTTCCCATCACAGACTTGTCTCCTGGAATGGAGCTGTGTGATGGTGTTAGCTGCTGGCTGGTCCAAGTATGTCATGCTGAGGCCCAGCTCTGGGCAAGATTTTGCCTGCTGCTGGGCGGAGGAGCAGGTGACCCCTTCGTACCTGTGTGGGTGGTCTGGAAGCTCAGATTGATCAGATCTTGAGCAGGGAGAGCTGAAGTACATGGTTCAATTTTCCATGCCTTTTCCCTTTCCTTGTTCTGTTTTTTGCAGAAGAGGCGGCCTCTCCTTTGCTCTGTGGACAAATGACTTCAGCTGGACACAAACCCAGGGACTTTCAGGTGGCCATTGCCAAGGCCTGTCAGAACTGTGGGATGTGGGGACAGGCAAACACATCCAACCAAGCCACTGATTTCACCAGTACAATGATTTTCTCTCTATCTTTATGTCCCCAGTCCCAGTGGGTGTTATGAGCTGGGAACACATGGAAAGCCTTTTCACTGGACCCAAGGGACGTGTTTTGGCCAAGAAGAATGTAATGGCATTGCTGAAAGGATGGATCTTTCCCTGACTTGCCCTACAATGTTGTCTCAGCTGTGGGGGACATAAGGCAGTCCTTTTAGTCTGGGCTAATCTGTGAGAAGAAAGCCATGCTCTGTGTCTCTTTAATGTACTATTTTTGCCCTGGTTGGTGGTGACATGGAGGAGAGGCCTGATTAATGAGAGAGGGCGGGCTTTTTAATGGCAGCCCAGAAGGCAACTGCTGACTCATGTCATCTTTTGTGTTTTGGTTATTAAAACCCTATGTGGCAGTGGGGCAGATTGTGAGGGGGTGAACATCTGGGAAGAGAGTTTCCACTGGATGTTGCACCAGATGCTTTTGAATGTGCACTGCGGAATTTGGGAAACAAGAACCGGGAAAGGGAACTGAAGTTCCCCAGTGTGCATGCTGACCCCACAGCATAAGCATCTCTACAGAGTGCTTTGAGATTTCTCCATTGACTATTAGCACAGCCCTGGACCTTGTTATAACTCTCTTTGAGCTATTCTGTGTAAAGTACCTTGACCTATGGCTAAAAAGCACTATTTAAGAGCTAGGTATTAGCATGATGTGGGTTTTTTTTAACGTGCTCTAATCTTCTAGTCCTGAAGTGGAAGATTTGAAGTGTGACATGAGAAGTGGTACTGCGGGAATTACTCTCGACACATCTGGAATTGCAGAAGAGAGCATATCTGGACAGCTGAGCCCTGTGGGCTTCTCCAAGGGGGACTTTTAGGCTCTCTGAGGTTTTCCCACCACTCCCTTGTTGGACTCTCTTGTTCACTGCATGGTTAATGCAGTGAAGGTGAGTCTTTTCTTGCAGTTTTGATCATTGTGCTTCCCTGAGAGGTTTGCGGTGGAGGTGGTAAGACTCCAAAAACCTGAGGTAAAGGCGTGTGACAGGAGATGGGCTCTATGCTGGGAAAGCAGAGCTGGCTCTGAGGCATAAGCGATTGCAGACATACGATCCTTGGGCATTGCTCCCGGGAGTTAGATGGGTTTTGCAGTCTGGCAGGGAGAAATGGTTGTTTTCTCTCTGCCTCAGCTGGCCCTACCACTGGCACTGTTGCAGGAGTTGTGCTTATGTTTTCTTGAAGGGGTTGGCTGGTCTCTCTAATTGGCACAGGAGGGAAATGGCACAGCCCATGACTGCTGAAAGAAAAGGTCTCAGCTCGGGCAGCAGAGTTGTGTGGCCTGGGAAATGGAACTCTTCGGCTTTACCTCTGCCAGTTGGCATCTTTTCCACTTCTTTTCTCTTTAGTGCCCCAAACCCACAAAGCACGCCAGCCTGTCCGTTGTCCCATAGCCTCTAATGGCTGGTATGCACGTTTAAAGCAGTACACGTAGCCTGGTGTGACTTGAGGGTGTTGAAGCCATATGTGCACTGAAGGGCTTCGATGGAGCTGTGAGTCCCAAATGCTGAATTCTTGTCCACTGCTTGGCGGCTTAGATTGACTGTAGCATTCAAGAAAGGGGGCGGTGAGAGGAAAAAGAAGCCCGGTGTTTATTCCAGAGTTATACAGAATAGGGTTGGAAGGGGCCTTGAGGGTCATCTAACTTTCCTTGTGCAGGATCAGTTTGATCTAAAGCACCAGCTATATCTGAACTGAAACCAAGTCACACTTGCATATAAAGAAGCTTGCTGAGAGCCAGAATTTCATCGTCTGAAAGTAGGCAGAGACCCAGATCTACTTTGCTGAAAAACGCAAACTGTATTTAAAAAGATGTTCTTGAAAATTTAGGTAATTTTCTCAATGCTGTACAATGTCTCAGTTAGTATAACTTCAAAAATCAATTACTTTCTTTTACACTAAACAATGATTAAGCTGTTCAAACTACTTGGCAAACAAACAGCTGCAACATCCAGAGAATAAGAACTTCTGGAAAGGACCATAGTGATTGCTTAGATACTTGCCTTTGATTAAATTAGAAATACAGATTCTGCCCCCCCCTCTTTCCTTCAGCCCTGAGATGGGTTGTGCAGGAGGTTCTGAACTTGTATTTTACATTCTTGTGCCTATCTCTGAACCCATCTTGTAATAAATATCTGAAAGTTTGACTTAAGCTGCTCCAAATGGTTTCTAGATTCCCAGATGAAATGCTAAATTGCCTAAAAGAGGAGCCTGAAGATGAAACAAACTCTGCAGTAGCAAAGCAGACCTGAAGATGACATATTTCAGTAATTGATAAAAGTGCCGCCTTTCATAAAAGAAAGAATCTCTGCATTAAAGCCCCAGATTATCTGGGCAGACTCTGTAGCCATAGAAATCAAAGCCAAACTGTCAGTTCTCCCTCTGTTTTCCTCTCCTTTTCAGATGGTGAACTCTTCAAAAGGAAAATTTTTTCCATGGGAACCTAGAAGGAAATCCTGGAAAACAGATAGAGGTTAATATCCTTGATTTGCAACAGAAGAAGTGGGGGCAGAAAGCAAGGTATTTAACTCATGCAAGGCTGAGTAGTCTGCAGGCAGAAGGGGATGGATGGTTTGCCCAGACCTTGGGAAAGCAACTCTTAATTCCTCACCATTTGACTTGCTGGTTTGGGCGGGGACATGGGTGTCTCTTCCTTGTACAAGAAACTTGCCTCCCTGCACAAATCAACTCCATCCTCTTTGTAATGGATCGTTCTTGTGAGCACCATGGTTGTGTTCATTTTGGTTCATACTGGGCTACAAGCTTGAGTTCAAAGTTTAGGTAATGCAGCTGCATATATGGGATACCCAACAGCATGTAAAAGTGCTGCTGCCAAGGGGCTGGGGCAAAGCCTGGGCTGTGCAGGGGGATTTATTTGGAGTAACCAAGAGGGGATGCGTCAGTTGGCATTTGTGCCATTTTTAACATGCAATATGATCTGACCCACAGGTCTAATTTGTGCTAAGAGGCAGGGTCTGCTTGAGGCAGGGCATCTTGAAAGCCCTGTTGCTGCCTATGATCTTCCTTCTATAGGAAGGAAGCGTTTGGGAATGGTTTTCTGTTATTTTTATGATCTTGCTGGTCTCTAGCTGCATGGGATGTCCTGGCTGCGTGCAGCAGGGGTTGAATGCAGTGGGTCACCTAACGCTCTGCATCCAGAGGGGCCCAGCATCCCTGTGGGGCTTGCTGCTTGGGACAGCCAGATACCTACGCTCTGCACATGACAACCCACCTGGTCCACATTCTCAGACCATTTGTGGTTTCAGGATACCTTTGTGCCTTCTCTGCCTGGGGTTGGCTGGAGGGCTGTCTGCCCTTCTATGCAATTCAGAGCAACCTTGGCAGCAGAGCACAGCCGTGGTACGAAACTGGGCCATTGTAGGAGACCCAGACCCTGTACCGCAGCTCAGCAGAGCAGTCCTGATACCTGCGAAAGGCAAACGTGGTCTGGTCGTGTATCCTGTGATGGTGTATAGCCCTCGAAAGCTTATTCTTTTTGTCAGTTCTTTTTTCCCCCTGGGTTTTAACTTTCTGCTGCTACTTAACTTTGTAAAATAATAAATGGCAAAAAATATGTTCTTAGAAATTCATGCCTGAGGCTGGGGCTTTTTCTAAGTAGTTTTGACTCTTCAGAGGGAGCTACTACTAAGCAAAAATTACCATAATTAACTACAGTAAACTGCCTGCCATTTGATGCCTGAGACTTAAAAGCTTCTGTTGGGATCCAGACAGTTTTTGAAAACAAGGCCTCAATGGCCTAATTAAAAAAGAAAGGGGCCGGGGGGGGGGGGGCAGGAAAGACCTGTGATAAATCTAAACAAATCACAATGAGTTGACAAGAGGAAAGGTAAATGCAGCCTCGCTTCTTGGTCCAAAAATATAGCCTGGGAAGTCTGGATTTCATCTTGCCCCAACACGCTTTTCCTCTGAAGTGAATGGTCTCTGTTGCTCTGGATTTCATATGGGACTTCAGGGAATTTTGGAACAGGGTGCAGTGTTTCTCTGAGCATGCAAAACAGACGCATTCCCTTTAAGATTTCTAGTCTTGGGAAAACACATCAGATTTTGAGTAAGTTCACCTCAAGGCAGCAGCAGTCTTGTGATGAACGCGGGCAACACAAATAATTGTATAGCAATTAACTGCGCAGCGCAATGATAATTACACAGATATGCTTTTAGTAAGGCAGTGCTCATAGCAGTTTAAACTGGGGCTGTAAATACATTGATTTCCTGGGAAGCAGGGGGATTTACACCAGCAGAAGTGCGCTCTCTGAGATTGTAAGCTGTTATGCTGCTACTGCCTTGGTGGGGGGAAGCAGGTTTCAAAGGGGCAGTGCTGATCACTCAGGCACATCCGCAGCACAACAGAGGTCAGGCAGATTGCAGCAGGGAAGGGTCTTCCCTTGCTCTTCTGCATGCTCAGACTGCTTAGCTGCCCAGTGAAACGTGAGGAGCTGAGGCTGTATTTCATCATCTTGTGCTGGAAGAAGCCTGGAAAAGGAGTCCATGTGGACAGCAACCCCTAGAAGTGAGTGTAGTGGATTCCTGTTGCTTTCTAGATGCTTTCCAAGGGCTCTGAAATCAGTTTGTGTTCTGGTGTTGGAGGGGGTTTCCATCCCAATGCAAATAGAGAAGCTTGCAGAGCACTTCCTGAACTTGACTCACAGCCCCACAAGGCAACACCAGACGCACCCTGGGGTATGTCTGCGCCTGGCAGAAAGCATCCCTTGAGGCCCTGAATTGCAATGTCGCCACAGTAACATTTTGTACTGCCCCCAAGAATGTGGCCAGCTTTCCAGCAATGGGGCCGCTGGAAAAGCTTTGCTGCTGGGATATCTGTTGCTGAGGAGATTTGGTGGTGCTGTACAGCTGGCGTATGTGTGCATGTCTGGCTGCTTTGCAGGCGAAGTGCATCACAGTGGGAGTTACCACCAAAACCAAGGGTGCTCCATGGCTGGGGACCTCGTGGTACCTGCTCATACTGCTGTGCGTGGAGGGAGCGCATCTACAGACTCCAGCCTCAGGGGAACGGCCTGTATCTAGCCCGACACATGTATCAGCCTGGGCTGATGGCAGTGACCTTGCAAGGATGAACAGAGCTGCTGGCTGCTGTTGAGAGGGAAGCACTGCCCAAAGGGGCAGCCAGGACATGGCTGCCCTTCTCAGCTGCTGCACCTTGTACCTGGTCATGCAGCACACGCACGGTTGTGCTGTTACTGTGTCATGTCACACTTGTGAGTTGGAGGCTGACACAAGTGAGCTGTGTATCCCAGGCTGAGCTCTACTGTGAGCTCCTGTTGCAGCCTCCTTCAGTGCTGCTGCAAGCAAAGATGCCAGGAGGCACGTGGGGCCTTTACAACCTCACAGCTTCTGGCTGAAGCAAAATAAGGAGCAGAGAGAACTGTTTGAGGGAGTTTGCCCTTCTAAAAGAATAATCAGACTTTGTCCTCAAGGAGGAAGTTCACTGGATTGCAACTGCCTGCCTGCTCTGATGATGGCTAGATATTTCCCTAAGCCTTTCAATAAGAGTAATTGTGCTCACCGTTCTCAAAGCCCTGGTGCAATGCTGGGTTTCCTACCTGTCCCTTTTGGCATTTTCTGTGGGGGGAGAAGCAATTTCTTTTCCTTCTGATGTTGACTCATCTCCAGTTGCGGCTGTCTGATGTACAAGTGAGCTTTTGAGTTTGGCTCCATGAATCCTGCTGTTCTCCCTAAGTCCAGGAATGAGGCTGTAACCATGGCAATTCTGTTGCTGCTCAGCAAACCATCATGTGGAAGACTCTCGGTCTGACATCCTTAAAGGGAAAAGCAAATCTTTCTTTGCTCTGAGAGCTCAAAGCAGAAGAGAATGAAAGAGTCAAGAAAGGCTTCTGGCCACTGTTTGGCTGTGGCTGCAGAGTGTCTAGGCTAGATGTGAAGACAGCCCTGGTGGGTCAGAGCAGAGATCTGTGACAATGCTGTGCTGTCACCAGCAGTGACCAGCAGCAAACAGCTGTGCAAGATCAGGGTGAGCAGAGAGTCATCACCTGCGTGCTGTGCTTCTGGTGATCTCAGAGGCTTCCAGAACCAGACCTGCTGTCTCTGTGTGCAATAGCCCTACAATATGGGCTAAGTTCCATTCCAGCTACAGCCAGTTTGCAAAAGCTTTGACTAATGTTTCAAGCCTCCGTTTATCTATATGCTAAAATCCTGGGCCATGTTGTGATTTCTTTAAGGCCATGTAAGTCCAGTGTGATTCCACTTACTAAAACAGGATCACCTTGGCATTCCTTTCCCGTGCTGCCACCATTACAGATGTTATAGCTGCATCCCACCAAACTTTGTCAGGGAAAACTCCAAGCACAAATGAGAAAAAGCTACTTTTTTGGCCAGTAGAACTAAACTATCCAGCAATTGGAATAAACTAGACCAGTGAAAATATAATTTCTTATATCCTGTGGGCTATAGGAATCACCTATTTCTCTAATACAAGGAAGTCTAAACCGAGATGCTCCATGTCTAATGCTCTGGAGGGTGCAGTTCAGTAGTGCAGCTGAGCTGATCCAATGTCTTCCTGATCCTGAACATTTTTACTTTCCATTTGCGTGTCTTTGGTGGTACAGCTATTGTCAGCTTTGATTTTGGTTTTGCTACTCAGCTCCTGCTGAGATGATTAAACTCACTAAGTTGGCAGAAAAATAAACTTCACCAAAAGTTTTCCCCCAGGATAGAATAGAAGTGCTTTCTGTCAGATTAGTGAGCTGAACCGGCTCTATGAAGGGTCTGACACAAGCACAAGGAGGGGAGTGGGACCGTGTGGCTGATTATCAGGTTGGAGAAAGGGAGGAAGAGGGGTAGGAAGACTAGGACTGACTTTTCTGGTGGCAGAAAACTTTTAAATTATCTTGTGTGTGGCTGAAACTTGCCATTATCTGTGACACCTAGCATTACGAGAGATTAATCCTGTCTACAGATTTTTTCAGCCTCGGTGATTGGGTCAGACAGTCTGTGTTAAATGCAGTGCAAAAGCCCAGCATGAGGGCAACATCTCCGCTTTCTGGGGAATGGATGTGCTGAAGTTATGAATGATTTTGTCTGAAATTTCTCCCAGAAAGCCTCTACAAGGTTGTTTACATGATTGTGCCTTCTTTAACCTAATTACTCAGCAGAAGCCCCATGTGGAGCTGCAGTGTATGCTAGCAGAAGCAGAGGCACTGCTGGTAGACCTATTTTACCTCCCCAAACACCATTAGGCATGGCAAAGAAAGCAGCTGTCTATGCTACAGTTGTTACAAGCTGTTATTCCCGCCTCCTACCTACCCTTTGAGATGATAATGTTGACTGCAAAAAGCTGCAGTATATATACAGTATTTATGTGCTATAAATTGTAGTGCTTACTGTGAAATGCACTGTGGTGATGGAACTCCCTTTTCTCATTCCCTGTCTATCTGGTAGATGTATTGCATATCTTGGTGGAAAGGCCCAGCAGCAGCTTACACCTGCAGCAGAAATTTCTCCCAGGAAGCCAGACACAGCTCTACCTTCAGTTACAAGTGATTCAGTAGTTGGAGAAAGTACTTTGGGGTGATGGTGGTGGTGGGAACCACTGGAGCCTTATGATGGCTCCGAGGCGAAGGGCTCCGGAGCAGAGGATCGCGCCGAGGGACCCTTCCTAAGGCGGCAAAAGCACAGGGAGAGAGAAGACACGCGCGCGCGCGCACACACCCCCCCCCACCCCACCCCCGCAGCGTGGGAGAGAGGGACCTGCTGACGTGCGGCAGCTCTGACTCAGCGTGGGCGGGG
>VYZW01053941.1:42087-53739 GCA_013401315.1 Balaeniceps rex | reverse complement strand
GAAAAGTAACTCTAACTCAGCTGAAACCAGGACACAAACCCAAGATAATTTCCCTCATATTTCAAAAGGATATCAAATTTGTGCTTTCTATCAGACGTAGCCAAAAGTTCACTGAATTAGAACAATTTTCAACCACTAAAATGTTTTACATACATTACATACAAAACCCACTGAAAACCTTTTATATACATAGAGTATAAATGCTTAAAAAATTCCATCAGTGTTTTCCTGGAAGAAGCAATGTTGCTTAAGAGCTTTCCTCTATGAAAAATGAGGATATCTGAAACTGCCAATTCTGTTGATCAGAACTGAGCTAAGAAAAATACCTTCAAATATATCTTTCTAAAAAGCCCAGCAACACTCCTGTCAATGTCACACTCTGTCACTAGTGAGTAAAAGGAGAGAAAAGCAACCTCACTCCAAGCTCTACTGTGATGTTTCCCCAACTTCTAAGAAGGCACAGGCAATAATATGCCCTTCTGATACTAATATAACCAGACTACCAGTTTTAATAGTGTTTAAGGTGAAACTACTTCACTCCATTGTCCTCATGCATCAAAAAATCATCACTGGAGTTACTAGAAGGCTGAACATCTGCATGTTTATGAAGAAAGCAGTGATGATTAAGATAAAACCATCCCCTTACTGATCTCAGGCCGCTCTTTCAGATTAAAAGAAAAAAATGAAATAATATCATAACATTAAAAAACTCAGAGCTTGCTGAGGGTGAGTGAGTTCATGACAGGCACAAACACTGATAGTTACATCCATCCAATACATTCTTCACTGACAAATCACTATACTACAGGTGCACGCATATAGATTAGCTTAAACATACTGCCATTTGCTATGTGCTTTCTATTTTTCTATTTATATTGTTCTCTTTTGAGCACAAATATATGACTCCATTAATAATTTCAACATCCTTGAAGAATATTGGAGAAGTGAACACTGTATACACATGCTCATGGGCTGTGTGAAAATGTTGTAGGAGTCAACTGCAATTCTACAGGTCTGTCTCCTTGCAAAGTGTTTCAGCAGTTCATTGCTAAATAAAGCCCCATTTCTGCCTCTCTCTATCATATGCTTTAGCAAGTGCACTTTCAAAAAAGTGAGTAATTGTATTTGAGTCAACCTGCATGCACTGAAGTTAAGCACTGCTTAAGTGCTTGCAGGATTAGGGCTTAAGCTTCCAATTATCCCTAATGCAGCTGTGACATATACCCCAATGAATGCATTTCTCATCAGTTTTAATTCACGTTTTCTCTTTTGGGGGACTGAAAAAGGCAAACATGAGTAGAGGCTGAGTGGTGGTGTTTCTGTTAGGCCTACACACCTAATAAACCATAATATTTACTATCATTATTATCATCAATAATTGAGTTACAGCAATGATCATGCTATATGTGCTACCTCACTCTAGGAGACAGTTAGCCTGGAGTTTTAAATTCAAAATATATATATACATGAGGTTGTGTGGCCGGTATTATTCAGAAGGTTGCAGTACACAATCCCAGGAGTCTCTGCTTACCTTAGAAAATACTGCTAAGAATTTAAGGCTGCGTGGGAATTGTAATGGGGGCATTTTATCCATTGTTAATTGCACAGCATTATGTTTGATCCAGTATCCCATGGAATGTGAATGCATGAGATCTTTTAAAAAGGTAACAATGGACAGATCTTATTAGCATTGCGTGCCTCCAACATTGTTATTGAATAAGATGTCAAAGAATATGTATCATATTGGTAATTGTTCACTAGCAAAAAGGTTCTTTAAATGGGAAAGTCATCTTAGTGATTCAATACCACTTTTTTTCAACATATTAATTTTATCCATTATTTTAGTCCTACTTTTGGAAGGAAAGTAAGAGTTCCACACTCTCACTTAGGCTTTACCAGCATTTGAAGTTTTGTTGCAAAAATCTTTACGATGCTAAATAACTTAGAGTTCAGGATTTCTTTCAGTGCACATTCACCTGGAACATGCTGATGATGCTTTGTGGATATAAGGGAAACCCTTTATCCTCAACCTCCAGCCAACATACGCAGCGCTATTACTGGCTCTGTTCAAGAGCTGCACGCTCAACACAGAGAGGAAAGGAGGACGAAGAGGATCTTGACAGGTACCATACTGACACTCATATCCGGAAGTTGCCAGTATGACATATATCCTGTTTGAATTAAAAGAAAGTCTCTTTTTTTTTTTTCACCAAATAAGTCCTACCAAAAATGCTTTAAAAAATGTCAATACTATATTTTGTTTACCACTAGACCCTGCTATGGCCTTATATATAAATCATATTTGAAGCAGGGAAAAACAGGTACCCTACTGTAATTTTTGTCACAAGATAAATTAATTAAACCACGATCTTGTCCATATCGACTTGAAAAATGCACAAACTCTTGCTGCTATATTAGTAGTTGAAATTTAGATCCATGTACCCCACCTGGAGTACTGCGTCCAGCTCTGGAGCCCTCAGCACAAGAAGGACATGCAGCTGTTGGAGCGAGTCCAGAGGAGGGCCACGAAAATGATCCGAGGGCTGGAGCACCTCTCCTACGAGGACAGGCTGAGAGAGTTGGGGCTGTTCAGCCTGGAGAAGAGAAGGCTGCGGGGAGACCTTCTTGCGGCCTTTCAGTACTTCAAGGGGGACTATAGGAAAGATGGGGACAGTCTTTTTACCAAGGCCTGTGGTGACAGGACAAGGACTAATGGTTTTAAACTAAAGGAGGAGAGATTTAGGCTAGATATAAGGAAGAAATTTTTTACAATGAGGGTGGTGAAGCACTGGAACAGGTTGCCCAGAGAGGTAGTGGAGGCCCCATCCCTGGAACATTCAAGGTCAGGTTGGACGTGGCTCTGAGCAACCTGATGTAGTTGATGATGTCCCTGCTCACTGCAGGGGGGTTGGACTAGATGACCTCTAAAGGTCCCTTCCAACCCAAAGCATTCTATGATTCTATGATTCTATGTAAGTAAGAAGCTGAATTTATTGTCTGATGGCAGTGAAAACAGCAGTATGTCCTAAGAGACATCATACAACTATTAGAAACCACCAACACTTAGCATTCCTTCCTCAAAAAAGCAATTCCTAAGGTTGTAAGGATCTGACTTTTTTTCTTTGCTTAAGGCTGTATTTTACATACCTATTGACATAAGCCCTGGAGTCACAGCCCCCTACCAACTGGACAAGGCCACTGTCATCCAGTTGAATGGAACCTGGATGCAGAGGGTAAAGATAAAGTTTGGTGCATGCCTGGTTGTCCTCCAGGATGGAGTCAGGACATGTCTACCATGCAGATGAAACCCAAGAACCTGAGAACACTTCAGAGTCTGATAATAAAGACATGGCCTAATTAATTCTCAGGTTTAACGGCCTTTCCTTGTCCCTTCTTCCTCTAAGCAGGATTCAGGTCTGATCTCAATGGGAAGTCACAGGAGAACTCCTCAGACTTTCTGGGTTTCTTCTTCACAATGACAGGGATAGCTACTGAAGCAAATGTCAGTGAGAACTCTTCTTCAGTTCCCTGCATTACAGATGTGTCAAAAGACCCCAAGGGATGCTAAGTCCAACACTTTCTCTTCCTAGACAAGCAGCAGATGCTCCAGTGATTAAGTTTCCTGGTGTTGTTGACTGACATGAAGACGACTGAGTTATGATGATATAATAGAATGTAACATGGTTGAGAATCAAACTGCGAAATTTGGATTCCCATTTCTTTCCTCTTATTTGCCATGCACAGTGTTTTCTGATCTTTATCCTTTTTCTATCCCTTCAGCTCCCAATCATACCTTCATTGCCCAACCATTTTTCCAAACACACTTTTTGTCCCTTTTTGCTTTCCCTGCCTCCTTTCCCAACTCTGCGTAATTTTCTTCTTCTCACTGACTTTATTCCAACAAACCTCTACATTTCTACTGTATGTGTTCCTCTGTTCTATACTGCCTTACACACATACATCTCTATACATCATGTTGATTATTCTCACCATTTGACTTCCTGTAGCTTCCTACATTTTATCTCTAATCTGATTTTCATCTATCAAGTTTTTAAAAAATTGGCTACAAAACAGGTAAACAATATGAGCTACCTTAAACAATAACAATTATTATAAAAATGTTAAAAATATGCCACAGAAAATTTTCTAAGTATTACCTTGATATTTTGAAAAATGCCAGCGTGTTCCATTTTTTTGTGCTCCAATCAATAGGTGTGCCAAAACCATTGTATTTGTCATTACAAGTTTTAACAGGTTTGTAATAAAAATGGAATTTTAATTGCAAACTTTTGAAAATTGTAAATTTGGGGAAATTTTGACCAACACTAACCTAGAGAGTCTTAAAATTAAATACTTGCATGCTATGTCAAAACCAATTCATTTAATCTCAGAACAGGCTGATGAAACAGAGATTGTTTTAGTGGGAATCTGAGACATTTGACACTTTCCAAAGTGAGATCTACAGGTTCACAGGTGCTTGCATGGGGTCATTGTATAGAGACTACCCATTTTCAGAAGATGGATGCTACCATACAGTTCATGGTACACGGCAGACACCAAAATTTTTTTCTGGAATAGGATTTTGTTTCTACGCATAGACACATTTATACCAACAAAACCATCTTTTCTCTAATAAAGTATATTTTGTTTGGGGAAGTGGTTTATGAACACTGGCTAACATAAGCAGCAACTACACTCAGATAGCTTGGCAAACAGAACTCACCAGAACACCCATCCCAGCAGACTCATTCAAGCATTGGTAAGATTTCTAAACAAACCAACAGTCACATTTTAGAACTCTCATCCAGGTTAAATGGAAAATAAAAGTTAGAGATTGGAATAAAATCTAACTCTCCTGGCTTTTAGTGGCATTCTTAATCAAGGTGTCATGTGTTACTGCAGCTCTCCATGCTAAGAAATAAACACTCATCATGTACCCTGTTATATTCAGTCTCGGCAACGGAATCTAGGACTCAGCTGCTGGAAAGTGAGAAATACGGTCTTAACCCTTCTGTCTGTTTTCCATATAGCACACAGGAAGGCAGCAGGGAAGAGAAGTGTTCATCGTCACCCCCCATACTGTTCTGTAAGTATAAAAAATCGTGGCAGACAACAGAAAAAAACTGAATACATTTTAATACTGAGGCGGAGAGAGGGAGCAGAGAACTTGTGTGTAACACAGCTGACGACCTCTAACAATGTAGTTTTTCAGGTTGCTGCTGCATAGGATGTATTGGACAAGAAAAAAAGTCTATCTGTAGGGGTACAAATATGCTAAGCCATAACCTGCAGAGGGCTTGTAGCAATATTACTGGCACAGTCCATCCCAACAAAAACACTGTGGAGAAGCTAATAATTAGACAAGGATCTTGTGGGGAAAAAAAAAAGTCTTCATGTGTTCTTTAATTTGAGTATAAGCTGGTACATAATGGAAACCAAAGCCAAGTAAGCACTAACAGTAATTTTACAAAATTTAATTCTTTTTAAAGCACATTTTCATGTTTTCTCTGCCCACTCTAAAGTCTATGCATGTCAAAAGTGCCTGAAGGCAAAGGCATTTTATGTTACAGATCTGACCAAATAACTCCTTTACCATTAGAAATGGATCTAATAGATAACACTGTAAAACCTCTGTGACACAGTGTATCAATTCAGTGCCATGATACAGCATAGAAGCCCAAGCCTGGCTTTCTTACAAGGCAGGTGAGGCCTTCCTTCTGAAATCAGTTTTATATACATTTGTAAAGTAATGGACTACCGGGTTAGGAAATGCACACTCTACAGCTGTATGATAAAGATCCTGACTCTACTGCAAAAAGGTGATGTGGTGATTCAGTTCTGCTGCATTGCAACTTCTCATAGCACCTTTTCATAAAGCCATTGGTGATTTTAAATGTGGAAAAAGTGCACGCTTTTTGGAAGCAGGGATGGAAGAAACAGGGTCTAGATGGAAAACTTCTATCGACATCAGCAGAGCCAGTCCCACCTAGCTCTCCTGTAGCTTGGAAGAGGAAGGACATTGCTAGGAGGATGGAAGAGTACGGCAGAGAGAGCAAGGCTTATCCAACTCAGTTGGAAGGGGGAAAAGGAAAGCTTTATTTTTTCTCTAATTAGCTATGCTTCTGGAAATGTGGACAAACAACAAAATGCTGAGTCCTAACACACAAGCACAGTGCTTGTGCAGTCATTTTGGCCAAAAGGTTTAATCAGTGAGCAATCCCTTGTTTTCTGTCTTCTAGCAGACACCTACGCTATCCCAATAGTCCCTCGTGGTTCAGTAACGAGCCTGCATTATTTCTTGTTTAACAATGTGCACTTAAATGGTCACAAACAAGAAGGCATATCTCATTTGGTGCAAAAAAAAAAAAAGTCCAAGGGGGTAAAATGTGAACTACAATGAATATGCAGATATGACTTCAATGGCAGAGCTGTAATTATGCTAATTGTAATGCTACCACCTACAACCCCTGTTCACTCCTTTTTTTAATGATTGTATCAACTTTTTTCTCCCCATTTAGTTATTTGGTCAGCTCCATGGTGCATCAATTGTTTGTACCTTAGAAAGGCAGACCATCATCAGACCGTTATAGCCGGCTCCATACTAAGGCCTTATGCTTCTAGTGTTGTACAAGTAAATTAGGTTAATTATGTATTACTATCATCACTACTGCACTTCTACAGTAATAGAAAAGGGCAATACAAATCTGTTGTCATTGCTATTTTTAATTCTAGTGTGTTATGTATCTATTTAAACAATGGCACTAACAAATTCCAGTAGCTTATCATTTGAATGGTATGGTCTAAGGAATCTGGCTGAGACAACTTTGATCCTATTTGTGTTTGTTTCTATCAAATACACGTACTCAGTGCATACTGTTTGAGTGTTATGGCATGATCGAAACACAGGGGAAAAAAAATGGTACTTACTAATCTAGCAAGCAACATTGTTTTCTGTCTGATTGACACAGTTTTGCATTTTAGGAATTCAAGAGAAATACTTGGCTTTACTGAGACAAGAATCTGGATTTAAATCCAAGCATTAAATCCATCCAGGAGGAGACCACACCAGTCCAATTGCCCTGTAAAGATGGTGTGTGTCATCTGCCAGCAACAAATATTGGAAGACATCCTGCCACTCTGTGTCCTGCACGATTAGTAACATGTAAGAACTGGGTCCATGAAGCGCCTTCCCCCCCGCCCAAAATGCTCTGATACAAATTAATCTTCAGTCTACAGTTTGAAACAACCCTTTGAGAACCTCTCCACAGTAAATGCTCCCAAACATTTGTTTTGTAGATTTTCTTTGCATTTTATAAAGACCAGTCTCAAAAAGAAGAAAATCGTATGTGAAACAGAGCTAGATTTTTCTTCATTGTCAGTAAAAGGGTACAAGTACTGCCTCAATTTTTCAGTTACTCCATAAATAATGTCTCACTACATTTTCTTTAGGAGTATATAAAAATGCCTAGCTTTAGTATCTTACTGCACACAGTACGTTCTATAGAGAGATCAAGACAAGTTCATCCTAATGTCCCTATCTTCAAATTCTCAAATGCCTTAGGTAAATGACTGCTACAAATATTTGGGGGTTAGAAGTACACACAGAAATTACCAGTAACATTTCCCCTTTGATTGCCATCATTATGAATAACAAACACTGTCACAGTAGAAAGAGAGCAAGATGACATGATACCATATAAAATGACACTACCAAAAACATACCTGTAAATGAAAGCTTTGAGAAACTGCTATCTTTTTAATAGGAAATATAGCTCACTTGAATGAATATGCAATATTCTCTGAGGGTTTGAATTAAATACAGACCTTAATAATTACCCTAATTACTTCTGTTGTGATTCTACCTTTGAGTCTACATGAAACAAACATCTAACAATTAGTTACACTTTCATTTAATCAACTGGTTTTGAATAAATGGCTGTTAGTATTTCTTTTAACAAACTTGTTCTTTCAGAAAGACCAAAGATAAAATTGTTTGTTTCAATTTAGCATTCAACGTGTCATTAGTTTGGACTAACATATTTATTTGTTTTTTTGCCCAGCAGCTAAAGTATCTAGCCACAAAAGAAAGGCAACAAAAGCTACAGCAGAAGGTGAACACATTATTTGGTAACACATCTCAAGCGCAGCCTGGACAAACCACCTCTGAGGGTAAAAACATACATCATGTTTCAGCTTCCAAGCCCAATTTAGTCTTCAGTCTCTCAACTGAGCCTGTCAATTAGGGTGTCAATTAGGCCTTGATCCAGCAGAGCACCGAAGCATGTGGGTAATCTAAGCATGTGAATAACCCTGTTGCTCACTGCAAATCAGGATGATGGTGACAGGGGACAAATGAACAGGGCCACCAGTTCATTCTCACATACAGCAATTATACCACACTTTAAAATATTTTCTTGATGAAGCAACATACTGGAAAATTGTGGCACTTGTCATCTCTGCTGCTTTTGGAGCCAGTATGAAACAGGGTTCCTGTTGATCTTTTCTTGGTTGGCAGAAAGAAGCTAGATATTCTCTCCTCTAAAACTATTGGAGAAATCGCCTCCTTTCCAAAATACACTTGATTTTAAGTGGCATCTCTCGTTATAAAGCTATACAACAATAAAATAGTTTCTTATGTATAGTGCAAACACCCGATTTTCAATATTAGACTTTTTAGCAGACTCAGCACCAGCAAGGCTGCTGCTCCTAGATACGTAACTTGAGCCAATTCACTGTTTTGTGCCTGAGCCTGCCTGTACCTAAAACGGAGAGAGGAATCCCTCTCTTTTTCCAAAACGCTGAGGTCTCCCGATTACCGAAGTATTCCTCTAGAATAATTTTTTGCTGTTGTTCCTTAGGCATACTGTGGCTCCTGAGGCAAGTCAGTAGCCGTTGCAAATGGATGCGTATTCCTCTCCAGGAAAGTAAAAAGGATAGCTACAGCGTGAGATTCCCCAGTTGGAGAATCACACAGACCTGCACAATGATGCACCTGCAGAAGTACTAGCGGAGGCAGGGCTGGGAACCCCAAAGCTCAGTCCATTTTGGCAAAGGGCTGTGGCAACAGTCTTACTCTCTGGACAACCCCTTAGTAATTAGATGAGAAATACAGAAATGTCATCTTTAAGAACTTTCACATGACCTCTTCAAAGCTTATTCTCATACCAATTTTAAAATATCAGAAATGTTTGAGATGAAGTATGCAACATGGAGGTTGCTAATGACAGAGACGAGCCAGCCCTTACAGACACGTTTTCAATGCTAGGTAAATGCAAAATAAAATACCATGGTAGTACCGATGCACATTTTCCTCCCTGAGTCTGATCCTTAGCCTGAGATACCAACACCCTAACAAATTCTTCTATCTTAACTGTAAAGCAAGTGATGCAACAAGGAATACAAAACTAGGTTCAGGGTTTTGCCATGCTCAGTTACGAAATGCTTCCACGCTGGGTGATACCAGTCACAAAGGAAAAAGATCCAGTAAGAGCCTAATCTTGCTCCCACTGGAGTTTGTAGCAAAACTTATGCAGAAAGAGAATGAAACCTAAATTTGACACCAGTGTTAAAATTGATGGACTCCTTTCTATAACCTGTCAAGTCAGTGATAGCTTGTTTGTACCTTTGATTGTTACAGGAAAATTACCAGATCAGAATTCTGAATGCCTATAATAAATGAACTTTTAAAAACATAACTCTTGCTTCTCAAACACTATGCCACATGTTTTGTCAGGACAGTATAATACAAAAGGTTGTGCTGTATGCATTAAGATTTAAATGCTCTCTCTCTCTGGACATGACATGAAATGTGCAGCCTTTCCAGCAATGTTCACACAAGAAAATTAACTCATTATTTCTATGTCAAGATTCAACCTCAGAAGTATCTGAACAGCAATGTTTTTCAGCTTCTGAAAAATGCTGATCCCGAAACGTTTTTGCAGCTTTCTACTGAGACGAAAAAAAGTTTAAATAAAAAGACTGGTATTGGCAAAAACTCTTCTGTCCAATGTATCAGCATGTTTACTCATCCACATGCGGCTGTGGTTCACCCAAACATCTTTTCCCTGTTGAACAAAATATCTTCCCCAGCTTTCTGGGTTTAAGCAGGAGAAAACACAGGGTGGAAGGTGCATGCAATCTATCAGAGGAGAAAGCCACTGAGCCAGAAAACAATTCTAAAATGTGTACAGGGCTACAACAGTTAAATCTCAAAGCTGCTGAGAAATTGCTTGGATGCTATGAGCAAAAGGTGTGGTTCCAGAGTATAATCCTAGTGATACACTATGTTCTTTGCAAAAGGTTGTGAGGCCTTGGCCTAATAAGCATAATCTCATTACACTGCAAATAAAAGTTTCCTATTTATCTCCAGATTTCAAATGAATCTAATAAGGCTTATGATACAGTCACCCAATACCCTAATCATATTTCTGCCTATCTAAAAGCAATCAGTAATTGTGTTATAGCAGAACGTGCTGACAATACCTCTGACACAGAAAGGAGAATGAGAGCCCAGCTGTACTAATTAAATTAAATGCTAGGCTGATGGAATACATTTGCTGAAGCTTGGAGAGTATGGGTGCAGAATTAATAAGCATTACAGCTTAGAGCAGGAGATGATATCATAATGGATGCAAGGTTTTGATGTGGAGAGCCTCATTCAGATTCAATGTACCATAATGTACGGATGTGACAGCTGCTTAGAGAGGTGCAGAACCTTGAACAAAGTGCACAGGAACTTTCTCTCCCCCCTCCTCCTTTTTTTTCCTCCCCTCTCCATCCCTCCTCCCCCATCTTTTTTGTTACTCGCTTAGGAACTGTATTTTAATATCATCCATCAGCTCAAAAAATACTGCGCTGGGGCCACAGTTTACTATTTATTACAGTCCTACTGGTTTGCACTGCGGCTTCTTTTCTTCCCACCTTTCCCTCCTGTCTGCCATTTTAAGCTTACCAGCCCTGCAAATTAAAGAAACACCCTGTGAAAATCAGTCTATAACATAATATGTACACGGTTAATCATGATTTTGCCCCATGATTGATTTTTAATGCCAGGAATCCCGAGTGCAGGGCAACTCCTGCAACGGACGGTAGCAGAAAAAACCAAACGCAGCCCACCTCTGTCACTGCGGCCAAGCTACTGCAGGAGGAGCTGAGAGGGTTTAGGAATGAGCAAGAATCACTTAAAAACGAGCCAGCCCCGAAGAATCACTTCAGAACGAGCCAGGCCGCTGCGTTTCCCCGGCAGACAGCCGGCAGGGCCCCGCCACCGAGCCGCTCTCCCTCCCCGGCGGGACCAGCGCGGCCCATGCCAGCGCAGCACAATCCCTTGCTCGTAAATCGCTGGCGCTGGCAGGGAGCGGCAGGGCCGGGGCTGCTGCGCCAGCTCCGCCGGCCAGGCCTCATTACCATGAGAATTTTGACAGGATATTAAATTTACTAATCCTGAACTTTCCGGACTGACCCCTCACTCGCGAACAGACAATACCGGTGGCTGCCGGCGAGGCTCCCCCCGCCTGCCCTCAGCATGTTTCACACCCCCTCTACCCCACTCGCAGCACCGCCGGCACACGCACGACCCACACACGGACACCCCCCGCCCCGGGGGGGCTCCTTTGGCCGTTGGTTTCCGGGCCGCCGCCGCCACCCCCCCTC
>VYZW01053941.1:6135-17956 GCA_013401315.1 Balaeniceps rex | reverse complement strand
CCAACACCATCTCCAGTATGGCCTTGTAATTGTCGTTTAGGTAGCAGACTGCTTTCTGCCCAGGAACCATCACTGAAATGTCATTTGATGGAGTTTTAGTTCATAACAGAATTGCTTTCTTGCACAGGCAAATCCAGATCTTTTCTTCCTTTCATGGACAGATGCTCATTTACTCATGGCGTCTGCCTGCCACTTGCAGAGTAAAGTAATCTTCAAGTGAGAGGAAAGGACATCCATTTCATGAGTATTTTATGCTGACAAAGCAGTGTAAAAAGGCTTTGCTGTAAATCATAAGGTGGAGTCGTGTCTGCTCTATAATTGGCTATATGTGCACCTTTCAGCAGGGCCAAGAAGCTAGTATAGTGGACAGAAAGGCATATCCGTCTGTGGAGCTGTGGTTCTCAAAAAAATGTCTACCAACATGGTATCTAGGCAGTCCCTGGGATTTACTATGGAAAACAGACCTCAGGAGATCCTGTGAAGGGAAATAGGCATTGCATAAAAACTTGCAGTTCTTAATTTCCATTTGAAGGTTATGTCCTACTGTTAATTTTTCCCTTTCTCCTGCAAAGCTTGTTGCTTTCGCTTGGGTTCTCATTTGGACTCTGTACCCACAGTAACAATGTAAAATTTAAAGTTGGGTTGTTTTTGGTTTTGTTTTTTTTTTTTTTTGGAAGGAAAGAAAAAGGAAAAGAGCAGGGGGGGAAGNAACAGAGCAGGGAGGAAAGGACAGCAAACAACTTAGCATTTTACTTCAAGCTGAAATGTATTTACCTTTAAAAACTGTATTATTTGTCATTTAGGTAGCACACGGGAAGTACTGCCACATGTATTTATGAACTCTCTATACACATGCATTTTTTGGAGCAGTGACAAATGTATCTAGCACCAGTTATGGCATTGTGCTGAATGCTAAAATATTTAAGTGCAGCTTCTGCTTGTTGACATGTCTCTAAAATATGAAAAAGATTGCACTGTTGAAGCAGAAAATGCCAATATTATTTATTTTTAAACAGAAAAAGAAAGATATGTCTGTAAGAATTACAGTTTACTACTACCATGAGTTTTAAAACAAGATACTCATTTTAAATACTTGTTAGTGATCAAAATCTGATTGAAAAACAATAGAAAAAATAACATTTTGCTGTTCATTGTGAGAGATAAGTATTATGCATAAAATGCTTTTTTCTTTTCTTTCCTTTCCTCCCGGTTTGCCTGTTTTGTACATCAGACCTCTGAAAAAAAGAGGGAAATTTATAAAGTTTTCCTACTGGAAGCAGAACAGCTGTTTTCCGTATCTGCACATCTTTATCCCATCCCAGCAAGGCAAAGTCTGGTATACTCCTCCTAGTACTGCCAACCTTATGGCAACATATTGTTGACAGACGGTTACCAAAATGTGCCGCTGATCCAAATTTATTGCAGCTAAAATTAGGCTGTTATCTCTGGAACTCTCTAAAGCAAGCTGAAGGAGAATGCCTTTACCAGGCTAAAACTGTCCTTTTTGAATGTTATTTTTCTTTCTTATATTTCTACTTATTTTTCTTTCTTATTATAAGGTAAAATGAGATTCTCAGATAATCTCATGACTCCAAGAGCTAGACCAGAGGAAGACTCCTCAGTATCGGAAGGCATGTGATACCACTGCAAAGGTGTTGGTGCTGAGTCAATTTAGAAACTGCTCGTGGGAATGGAAGCGGGTTGGCAGAGGAAAACCCTACATGAGGTAGTTTCTTCTCTTTCCTGCCCAGATCTTGACTTTCCTGCCCAGATCTTAACCGCCAGGATGATATTATGCCTGTGTGAGAGAACATCCCTGGACTTGGGGAAGACTGAGTTAATATTGTTTTGATGCCATGATTCCTGTTTCTGGATACTGGCCCTCCTCTGCTAACATTTAATTTCTGCTCCTGAAATGATACATAGTCAAAGGGGTCTGATGCCTGAACTGGCCTATTAAAAAAATGTCAGAAGGAAGTGAAAAGCAATATTTTTGTTAGAAGCCATCTCATGTCTCTGTGTGAAGACATATATGTGAATGCACACACTATATTTAATGTATTTTAAGCTTGCCAGTATTTAAATCTTCAGATGAGAAATTGGAACAATTTACTGAAGCAGAAGGCTCACTGCCAGCTTCTTTTTGGAAGTTAAGAAAGTGAATTCTCTGCTGAATGCTGGCTTTTGTAGGTTTTCCCTGTGGATGCAATAATCTCTGATCTTGCCAGGGATTGTGGCTGCCAAAAAGCTCATGGGACTGAGAAGTAGGAACATGCCTAACTCCCACATTGCTCATCCTTGAACAGCTCATCCTGAGACTGGAACTGGGAACGTTACAGGAGGCCTCACTGGAAGCTGCAGAAGAAAACTGGCAGTAAAATTGTCAAGCCTCCCAATCTCTTTGCAGCTTACCAAGTGNTCTTTCTTATTATAAGGTAAAATGAGATTCTCAGATAATCTCATGACTCCAAGAGCTAGACCAGAGGAAGACTCCTCAGTATCGGAAGGCATGTGATACCACTGCAAAGGTGTTGGTGCTGAGTCAATTTAGAAACTGCTCGTGGGAATGGAAGCGGGTTGGCAGAGGAAAACCCTACATGAGGTAGTTTCTTCTCTTTCCTGCCCAGATCTTGACTTTCCTGCCCAGATCTTAACCGCCAGGATGATATTATGCCTGTGTGAGAGAACATCCCTGGACTTGGGGAAGACTGAGTTAATATTGTTTTGATGCCATGATTCCTGTTTCTGGATACTGGCCCTCCTCTGCTAACATTTAATTTCTGCTCCTGAAATGATACATAGTCAAAGGGGTCTGATGCCTGAACTGGCCTATTAAAAAAATGTCAGAAGGAAGTGAAAAGCAATATTTTTGTTAGAAGCCATCTCATGTCTCTGTGTGAAGACATATATGTGAATGCACACACTATATTTAATGTATTTTAAGCTTGCCAGTATTTAAATCTTCAGATGAGAAATTGGAACAATTTACTGAAGCAGAAGGCTCACTGCCAGCTTCTTTTTGGAAGTTAAGAAAGTGAATTCTCTGCTGAATGCTGGCTTTTGTAGGTTTTCCCTGTGGATGCAATAATCTCTGATCTTGCCAGGGATTGTGGCTGCCAAAAAGCTCATGGGACTGAGAAGTAGGAACATGCCTAACTCCCACATTGCTCATCCTTGAACAGCTCATCCTGAGACTGGAACTGGGAACGTTACAGGAGGCCTCACTGGAAGCTGCAGAAGAAAACTGGCAGTAAAATTGTCAAGCCTCCCAATCTCTTTGCAGCTTACCAAGTGGTGGAGAGAAGCAATTCATAGAGACAGTGAAAAACAAAAAGGAGCCTTCCTTGGCTTACCAAAAGGAGAAGAAGAAGAAAAATGAAAAGAACTTGTTTTGATGAAGGTGGCACCCACTGTATGAAAAGAAAAATATGATTGGATCAGTGATATGTTTTGGTAACCTTTTGTCATCAAGATATGGTCATAAGATTGGATTTTAAATATCTGTGTGTGTATGTGGTCTGCTGAACAGTGAAATTGTTATCACTGTGATTATTGGCTGCAACAATACAGTTTTTTCTCTCTGCTCCTCAGGCTTCTCCAGCATTATCTTAGGGACAGCACTTTACATCCACTCTGTGCAGGTTGGAATGACTGCAATATTAAGTACAAGTTGGATAATAAATCTGCAGCTATGTGTGGCAGGGGGTTCACAGTAATGCCATCAGTAACGGTCTTTTAGCTTATCTCCAAGTGGGCTAGGCACAACCTCCCACGGTGTTATACTGAAGAAACGCCACTGTCTTGGGGAAACTTCTTTCAGAGGTAGTGCATGGATGAACTATCCACCAGGCAGGGGAGCTGGCAGACATGGGAATACTGGAGCAAGTGGTGTTTGAGAAGACCTCTCTGGCAGCTGGTGAAGGCAGGTTCTGCTCTCAGGAGCTGCCTGAGGGACATGGGAGGCTGGGCTAATTGCATGGTTCCAGTTTATGTGGTGCCAAATCATTCTAGAGATGGGGTTTGGTGTAAAGGGGTCCAACTGATGCTGCTTACTCCTCCGTTAAGCACTGCAGCTCCATTTTAACCATAGGAATTAGTCAGCAGAAACCACCTACTGTCTTGGAGTATAATTGTCTTAACATTGGGAATTAGCACCAGGAGAGAAAGACCAGAAGACTGTGCAATTATCTTCTTTTTTCTGTCACTTAAAAAAATTTCATAAATAATTAGAACAAGCAAGTTATTAAATCCTATGTGAGGCCCTGACTCCAGTAGCTTTGCCATTGACACTGTGATAGGATCTCCTCGCTAATATCTAGTCATTATTTTAGAATTCTACTTTGCTATAACTTGTGGAAGTGAATCTTATGGTTATTTGGATAAAATTACAACTTTTCCAATTACAGCAGCATTTTAGGCCATGTAGCTCTCTTGGTCTACTTATCACTATGTTTTCTGAGGGTAATTATGCCTTGAGGAGTTAATTAGAAGTTCACATATATGTATATGCAGCTAAGCTGTTTTTTTGTACATCCACAGCATTTTGGTGAACAATGCAGAAGTAGAAAGGCTTTTTAAAAGCTGGTCATTTTATCAAAAAAAGTTTTCAAAATTTTTAGTTGGTACTTAATTGGTGTTGCCTGATCAGTACTGAAGAGTAAAGGCTGTGTGAAAATTTGGAGCAATTTTAGATCTTTGAGTGATCTTGCTCATACAATAATTTAAACATGAGATTTCTGTGAAGCCACTCTGTAGGGTCTTGGAGAAGCTACAAGCTTGGTGTTTCACTGTTACTGACATTTTCATTTTAGCAAGGCTGCTTTTTCATAGATCTCATAGGACAGCTACTACAAAAGAAGCATGATGAACTGGTATCTCATTTTTGTGTACTTTACTAAATTTACAGGGAGACAGAGAACTCAACTGAGGGCAAAATATGTAAAAAATGCTTATGACAAAATTGCTTAGTATCTTTTTTCCCCCCCTGCAGCTAGAGACAATGCTCTAAGAATAAAGCTCGTGATAAGATTTCTTACTGGATAATACAAACTACGTCTTCCATATCTTCCATGTAAGAAACTCTCCAGGTGACTCTTCTGAAATGAATCAACCTGTATCCCATGTTCACAGTTCTCCTGATTTAGGTATTACAGCCCATGGAAAATTAAACTACGATCAAATGTATACGTTTATGTAACCAGCCATTTCAAATTCTGCGAATTGGTGCATTCCACATAAATAAAAGGACCTGATTTTGTGCTTTGAAATCAGTCCTTTGCCTTCTGTTTGCTGCACAATGCCATCTGACTTCTTAAAAATTGGCTGATCCTTTTTCCTCATCTGCACCTGCTCTGCTTCAGAAATATCACTTAGGGAAATCTTGGACTCGTTCTGTCTGCTCTGACGTTAGCTTTGCCATCAAGAGCAAGGAAGATGTGAGGTGAGAAAAAAAAAGAATGTGTAATCCAAAACAAGGAGAGGGAAATGATTCATCTAAACAATCAGTGCATTTCAATTTCATTTGAAAAAAGAATGAAAAGGCTTCTAGACCAGCATGTTGGCAAATTTCTCACAAATAGACACATTAACTGATATCATCAGCCTACACAAGCTGTAGACTTGCACTACCAAACCACTAAAGTGTGTGCTTTACTTTAGGTATTTTGTTGTTTTACCTACTTTGTTGAGACAATTCAGATGTGTAAGTTTAAAGCTCTGCGTAATTGCTTTGGACTGGAGCCCTATAAAGAGATTTTATTTCCTGCGATATAATGAGACTCAGCCTAAATCATCCCCAACAGCTTCCCTCATCCTTAGCTGGAGTGAGATTTGAAATCAGCTATGCCAAGGAAGAACTAGCGATTATAAAATCATGGAGAGCAGTGGACGGATAGGCACAAAGGTAGAAGGAAAAGTGCCATTAGGTGACAATTAAGATCCGGCCATGTCTCAGGCTCTCTCCAGGTCTCCATGTAGGCAGCCTGAATCACCTCCCCTTCTAACTTTGAAAGACAGTTAACACATGGCGAATTCCCAGCTGGCTCACTTAAGTGAAGAAGTTTCTCTAACTGAAGGGAATGTATTATTTGAAGTTTAAAATAAATTTGCCACATAGTTTTCCACTTTTTAATATTGTTGCAAGGTGTTAGCTTCAAAGATAAACCTTTTTGCCATGATTTTTCCTACTTTTTTTTTCTAGAAATCATCTCACTGTAATAAAGGGGTTTGGTCATGTCTGTGTTTAGTCTCTGCTTCCTTGCGTTGTTCAGATAAAGGGGGGAACTCTGCTGTGTGCAGAACTGAGACAGACATCTGGGTTGCCTCAAACTCCTGAGGTTCCACCTAGGGGTGAGAGAGGAACTCTGGTCTCTGGTCTTTCACTGAGACTGACATCTGCAAAGTGTTTAGACCTGACGAGCCATGCTCATCATGGCTGAGATCAAACTATATGACTGTCTCCCGGGAGATTCCAGGACTAAGGACTTCACACTCCAGCCCTTTCCTTGAAAGGCAGATCTCAAGAAGTGAGAGAACTGAATAGAGAAGTCAAATGAAGAGACAGAACTGCCTTAGTGCAATGTACGAGCAGTGAAGAACTGCTTTCCCAAAGGATCTTGTAGGATTAGGAAAGAGAGAGGAGGTGGACAAGGATGACAGGAGCATGGCTCTGTACAAGGAGAGGTTAAATAGACTAGACCTCTTTTGCTTGAGAAAGAGATGACTGAAGAGGTTTATAGATCCTGAATGGAATACAGAAGCTGAACAGAAAATCATTATTCTCCATTTCTCTTTATACAAGAGGTCAGGGAATTAGTTCAAAGTAAGCAAGAAGGAAATTCATTTTCATGCAGTAGAGGGAAAGAATGGGATGCACTGCCCGAAGATGTGGTTATGCAAAAGGTCCTTGGCTTCAAGGATTAGGCAAGATCACGAGAGAATAGTTTGTCAAGGGGAATTACATTTGAGGATCCCTCTTCCGGCTTAGGGTATCCCTGAGCCTGTGATTTCTGAGAGGTGTGAGGGCATGGGCCCTGTGTATGTTGTCCTGGCCTCAGGAAGAAAGGGCTGCAGGGAAAGCAAAGCAAGGAGGAAACAGTGGGAATAACAGATGAGAAAAGGGAAGGGAAGGGTGAAGGTCACAGGATCAAAAGTGTGCAGCTGGGGAACTATAGGAGGTGCTGAGCACCCAGACAGCTCCCACTGCTCCATTGACATGTGTGAGGTGCCAATGGATGCTGCCCTGCCCAGAGGCGTGGTAGGAAGAGGGAACAGAAACTGGTCCCTCTCAAATTTCCTCCTGCTGATGACAGGTGTGAAAGGCCAGCCTGGCTGGGGCCAGGAGGAGGTGAAGAGATGGTCTTGGGAACTTGGTGGGTCTCTGAGAGGGAGGGCATGACTGGAAAGGGAAAAGGGTAAGAGCTTCAGGAAGACAGCCACTGTTGGAGGCAGGGTGCTGGACCTGAGGGTCCCTCAGGCTGACCCAGTACAGCTGTTCTTAACCTCTGCACCACTGTACCTGCACAGGCACTGCTCTGACTGTGGGGCTTTTGACATAGTGATGGGGTACCTTCAGGAAAGCAGAAAAGCAGTCATGAAAGTCTGTCAGAAAAGACAAAGAATCAAGGGAATTTAGGACTATAGCTGAAAGTTGGCACTATTCCCTTAAATATAGTTTTACATTCTCTAAATAATACGTTCATAAATAAAATTTGTCTTTTCACTAGATGGTGTAATGTAGGCTTAGCCTTGTATTAAAATGACTTATCTGCTCTACTTTAATTTCTCTTTTTTTCTTGTTTCTCATGTGTGGGAACAGATGTTCCTGTTGCTGTCCTGAGGAAGGACCACTTGCTCAGAACTCCATCCTCCTGTTGTCAGGGATCAAGCCAGGGGCAAAAAGAAAGACAGAGCTGTACTGCCATGAGTGTTAAAAATTATTTTACTTGATAAGTGTGAAATTACATCTAATTATAAAGTTAATGTAAGTGAATGTAATCAGATAATTACAATGGGTAATGACATGACATTTACAACTTATAATGATCTTGTTATTATACTGTATATAATGACATTATCAAAATTCTTTCTGAAGTTTTCTCCCTCTTTAATTGGCCTTTTCATATAAAACAAATTATTTTAAATGTTTTATAATTTCCTGTCTGAATCCTTTACATTCTAACATATAGGTTCAAAGCATTCTTAAGTGGTTTGGTAATATTATGGCTATTTACTTATTTTTTTTTTACAAAAATAAAAAAATGCAGCAGCTCCTTTTAAGGTGTGGTGCAAGAAAGCCTTTGAAAAGGTCTAATTTCCATTCTTTTTATTGCACACCACTGGAAGAAGTGAGCAGAATTGTTAATAGGAGGCAGCATGTGAGCAAGGCCCTACCTTAGGTAGCAAGTGACCTTGGGGCTATTCTCTTGGGCAAATCATTTAACTTTTTTATGCCTTGGTTTCCCTATCTGTAAACAGGGAATGATGATATTTCATCTCATCTGTGAAGTACGTCATAATATACAGATGAAAACTGACAAATATCACAAGGAAAGGAAATGAAGAATTCATAGAAGGAAAGAAGACAGACTTTAATTGGAATGAAGGCCCTCCACTTTAGTAAACACCAGAGTTGCCTAATTTATGAATATTGGTGCATGTCCCCTACCCCCTTCACACAAAGCTCAGATAATTGGTCTTTGTTCGGGGAACTGCCTATGGGTTGGAATAACAGCAGGAGCTCCCTTTGTGAGTGCTTTAGGCCCAGCTCCAAAGGTCCTCTCAATACTGGTGTATTCAAGGCTGCTGCAAACACGAGGCCTGATTCATGTCACCCACGTTACATCACTTTTATGCCAGTGTAATTCCATTTAAAGTGATGGAGTTGCTCATGCAACATAATACTGAAGTAATTCACTTGATTTCAGTGAAATTACTCTGGCATAGAACTGAAGTTAAACAAGGACTGATTGGAGTCTGTAGGGCTTGAATCTTAATTGCTTTCTGAAGTCTCCTGGGTATAATGCTAGTATTCTGACCTGTGAGCATTTGACACCTTCTCTGCATGGAAGCAAACGATCCCACCAAGAAGGCCGGTGCTTTAATCCTTCTTACCACTGCCTCATGATCCCTTTTTATGTTTGGATCAAATGGGCCAAAAAGTGGATTCTAAGCTTGCCAACAGCACAAGAGAGCCCTCCTTTTTCTTTGCTCTGGCTAGCTGAGTCCAGGGTAGTTAGAACATAGTCGAGGCTCCATCAGAATGGCTCCAACCAAGTCAAAGACCATGCTGATCAGCAAACAGCTGCCCTTCGGACCCAGAGCTGGAGTCCTTCTAAGTCCATGGTAAGCACTGGCTGTCCCTCAGTGCCTTCCCGTTGTTAATGACAAGGATAAGTCATGCAGAAGCTCTGACATTTCAACTTCCATTAATCATTTTGCATCTTTGCTATAGTGTATTAATGAAGCCTGTTATGTAATGCAGCCTGTGCTGGAGCTCCCAGCAGCTCAGATAGATAAACAGGAAGCAACATAAAGAAAAAAGCTAGAGAAAGCAGAGGTGCTTGACTTAACCTGTGCTGGATGTCCAAAGCAGAGGTGGTAACCCATGAATATGAAGAGATACCACTGACTTGGTATGGCTGACTGGCACTGACTGGCATATGGCTGACATTGCCCATGTAAAGCATGAGTGGGCACAGCATTAAAAGGGAGGAGGTGAAGTAGGTCTAGATCTGGCCATCACCATTCTGGGACTGCTGCCTGGGTGACCATTAGGTTGCCTTGCCCACTAGGGCTGTTACAGCAAAGAAAACATGCTTAATAGTATGGAAGGACTTAAAACACTGGAAGTTACAGACTTAAATCCTTGCAGAAGCTAGGAAGCAGAGATCATTTCTGCATATGGAACTGGATATGAAGGATGAGACTGAGCAAGAGAAGGTATAGGTGTTTTATCATCACAAGAGGGGAGAAGGTAAAAAGAGAGACAGTCATGCTCAGCAGGAATAGCACTAGCCCTGCTTGTTTGCTTGTTTTTTTTATGATAAACTAAGAGCAGCAGCTGAAGAAAAAGATATTTAATTAGATTCTGAAGACAGAACACTTTAGGAGAAGGCTGCAAATTTGCAGGTATTCTGTTATGTCAAACACCAGTTTGAATCCAGGTGAATTGTGGAGTTAGCTGCAGTATAATGCCAGAAATATCAGACTAGAAAATTTTGATCTCATGTTGCTGATGTACAAGGAAACAGTATTAATTCTAATGAACAACAGAAGAGTGCTTGTATGCAACCCAGGGAACACAAGACCTGCTGGAATTCATAATTTTCCTCCCAGTTGTAAACTGCAGTTTCTATAGTTTTGCACTCACAGCAGGTTACTAAAACAGCAGGCTCCATGGATTTGATCACAATATACTTTCTTCTATGGAAGGCAGTAGAGCAGGCAATGCTGTCCTTGTTCAGCAATCCAACATAAGAAATACCTGAAAAAAGAATATACCAAGAAGACAAGGCATGTTTGATATAGACTCCCCATACGTATCCTCTGAAACTACTGACATGCAGACCTGGTCACTGAAAACAAGACAGTGCCTTCTTCAGTGACTGAGGGTATATGATGTGGTTAATCCATTGCCCAAGTATCCACTGGTATGATGCCCCAAATGGTTCCCATCACACAAAACTAAACACTTCTTCACAACTAAACACACAAAACTAAGCTTCTTCACATCTTAGAGTAGACATAGAGGGTTTCCATTTGGGCACTGAGATGGGAGCCATTAAGAAACATGCAGAAGAAAGGATGACAAAGAATATAGTAATTCCCAGGAATAGTCATTCCAGATTTTCCGCACATCTGTGGGAAGCCTGAGCACCTTTGAAACATTTAACACGCCAAGATGCAGTGTACTCAGTTGGACCAGAGAGGAGACATTAAAAAAGAAAGATTAGAACAAATCTGAAGGAGGGATGTGCCATCCTAAAGGTCTATTATCCTAGATCATGAAACAAGTTAGAAAGGGGCTAAAGCCAGCACTATTTCAAAATCAGAAGTTCACAGCACTTCTCATAATCTGACAGGTCTGCAAAGGCAATACACTCAGCTGGAAAGCCAGTTCAGTCCAGGAACACAAATGGTCCCACCAGTTTATTTGTGGACACAAGATGAGCATCCAGTTTGACCACGAAGGTGGTCACACAACTGAGGGTGCAAGCTACTATCCGCAAATTAGCCAGAGTGCCTCTCTATGTGTTTATTTATCAGGTCCTTAGGTGGGGTACTGAACATTAAAAATAGCAGTTCCAGCAGTCAGGAAACTAAGCACTGGCACTGGCTCTAGCTATTAAATCAAGGAGAACTGAGAACTGAGGGGATGTTGCTCCTAAGGCAGTTACAGGGGTAAGAGAAGTGGAGAAGGAAAAGACTGCTGTACTGGAGGTTGAGGGATGGCTCAACAGAAGACCACGCAGGATACTCTTTGAAGAGTAGCTTGAACTCAGTATGGCTTTCAGGAAAGTCTTTTAAGAAAGACTTGGAGGTAATGGAAAAGGAGACAAAATTCAGAGAGACAGTGCCTAACACAATACCCTTCTTTGACATGATTCTCTAACTAAGAAAATGTGGTGGCCCTAACGCACTCAGAAGTATGAGGCTAAAGAGATATTATGGGTGGAATTCCTCAGGATAGACTTAATAATCACTTGTTCAGTATTTTCTCTGACGAACAATCACAAGGAGTGGGAGCAAGATGTCCATATTTATTGACACAAAAGCTTGTAGAACCAATGTCAGGGAGAAAGCTACATGATAGTTTACAGAA
>VYZW01053931.1:0-28105 GCA_013401315.1 Balaeniceps rex | reverse complement strand
AAAACATGGCCCCATACTAGCTACTATGAAGAAAATTAATGCTACCCCAGCCACAACCAGCACAGATGGAAAATCTCAGCTCGTCCACCCCAGCGCCTGTAGCCAGTTCCTACCTCGCGGCTGCAGAGAGACCTGGCACCACTGGTGGGAACATCCATCCAAGTCAGGGTCACCATCAAATCACCACATGGCATCTGGGGGGCTATCAACTATTTTAAAAATAAGTTTAAGTTAAAATAAGGGTTTTTTTGAAAATAAGCTTAAGTTTTAAAATAAGTCTTGAAGATGATGAAAATTATATTGGACCACCAAGACATGTACTCCCTCTGTAGGCAACTTGTGGCTTCCCTAAGCATGCCCTTACAGCCCAGATTTTAGGCATTTTGGTGGAGTCAGGAATCGCATGGGATGAGCACAGCCGGTGAGGACAGGGAGGGAGATGCTCTCCTGACAAGGAGGGCTGGGAGCCAGACCTAAGAGGGTGGTAGCCGCTGGCCATGCTCCACAGGTGAGGGGATGGAAGAGAGGGCGTGCAAGGCACTAGCGTGGAAAGATGCTGTTGTGTATAATTTGGGGAGTAAAATGGCTCATCCGTCTCTGTTGTAACAACCCATCTTTCTAGAACGTTTCCCAGCCTTTTAGTGTAATAGTTTATTGACCTGCACAGAAGCATGAAAGATTATGAGAGTTAATTTTTCAAGCTTATCACTTGATTTATTTCATAAAGGTAGTTAATTTAATTAAAATATTTCTGCTACTGAAATTGGGACTCACAATCTTGAAGCCTGGAAGAGGGCATATGAGCTTTTTTTGAAGTAGCATTGAATGGGGTCAAACAGCATTGCCCACAGAAACCAAAGCTTCCAGTTCTCTAGGAACACACATATTTCAGGGTAAAAATCCTGTTGAGGGCTGTAGAAATAGAAACAGAACAAGATGGAGAAAGAGAGGAAGGCAAAGGCCTGAAATCAGTGGGGTCATGGTTACCCCGAGATGTCTGCCTGTGTCTGCACAGCACTGGCTACTCTCAACCCAAAGGTGAAGCCCTTGGCCTTTGGTGCCCTCTTTTCCAAGTGCTAAACAGCCAGGAAAGCCTGAAGATGACCTCCCGCTCTCTGGCAGGGCCTGGGAGAGCTGAGGACAACTGTTAGCAGATGTCTCCTCCGGTGGTGCATCTACCCAACATGCAAGGACCATGGGAAGGTGGATTTGGTAGGTCTCAGCGGTGGAGCCCTGAGTACCCCTGGCCACCTCCACATGGGGTTTTTGGTCTCTGCTGGTGCAGGGTTGTCTCCGGGGAAAATATTATAATTATTTTTAAAGTTTTGAAAGCAGTATATGACTGCAGGTACCACAGGACATCAGTTTGCGATGTCCTCAGCTTCCAATACAACTGATGGCCCCCCAACACGCTTTGAAAATGATCCATCATGATCATGAAATAGGTTCAAACCCCATTTGCTGCTGCTAGACTGGTTTGGGGACAAGGGGACTGGGGACTGAACAGCTCGTAATGGGAAGGAAGCTGAAGCTCTTGAAGACACAGATTTTCTTCTGGTTTGGAAGTGAGTGGCTGCTGCCTGATAGACACTTGGGGCTCTTTGCAATTTAAAAGAGAGCAATCAGACAGCTTGAATCTGCTTTTATCAGATGCAGAAAATTACTAGTTGGATGGCTGGATATTTTAGTCAGCACTAGTGTCTATGAAAAACCAAGGTTTGATTAAATAAGACTTCTCTGATAAACTTAGCTTTCCTTCGATTTTCTTACATTCTTTTGGAAAAACGAATGGAATATTATATTTGTTTTCTGCAGATATTGGCCAGGTTTCTCTTTGCAAGCATTGTTTTGCTGCAAACTTGAAATCTTCCGCATACGGATTCAAATGGTTCCTGAAGAGACACGGTTATTTCATCAAACGTATGCGTGAAATAGCAGCGTGGCCACGAGAAGCACCTTGCACCTACACCATGCCAATGCACCAAAGGGAGTTAGGATCCGTGGTGACCAGGGGATGGGCTCCGCTAGACCCAACATACGTCTCCTGGGCGTTATTGCAGGATTATTATCATGCAGCCCGCATTCAGAGATCCTCCTGCTGCTGTTAACCTTGGCTGAGAAATACATCCCGATAATGGGGACTGTTAAAGATAAGGCTGGCTGGCAGGCTGATAAATCTCGTTAAGGAGTACTACATCACGGAGTAAATTACAATGCACAGCCGGATCGATTCAAACAAAAATGAACAATATATTACTTTATCGGTAGGGGAAAAATAGACTCCTGCCTCTGTGCTGGTGGGTTTTAGCGCTGGATGCAGAGCCGAGTCATGATGTTAGTGGCAGGGCTTGCTGAGAAGATGTGGTTTCTCAGCGGGTGCATCCCCAGCAGCGCTGGTGTGGGCACCCGGCAGGGTCCTGGGGGAGGATGCACTGGGAGCAAGTGGTCTCTGTGTGGGCAAGAGGGAACAGGAAGCTGGGACACGATAGAGGGCAAGAGTCATGTCACTCTCTTCTACGTGGTTAAATGATGGTCATCGCTGTCTGGTCTATAACGACTGTTAATGATCCAGACAGCTTTATAAACGTCACATTGGAGCAAAATGGGAAAATCGGAGCTTGTATTCCTTGGGACAGCCGTAGCTAATCTTTGAAAACCAGACCAAACCCTCTGCTGCTTTAATACCGTTGGCTAGATTTTATTGTGAACAGAAAATCTTCTTAATTCTTCATCCATTTGGATCCAGTCTTTCGGAACTGAGCTGGTAGTTAATTTAGCTCTTTCTCCAAGATAAAACAGAGAGAAATAGTAAGGTTCAATGAAAAGGAAAGCAAAAAGCACTTTCAGCATCTGAGAGTTGCTCTCTTCTTCCTCCTATTTTTCTTACTCTTTGTGATTTACCTTTTTCTTAAATATGCAGCACCATGCTCATGCATTTCCTCCCGCGACGGCACCCTCAGGTCCCCAGCCTGGATGTGTTGTCTCTCGCACTTCTTTGAAAAGATGCTCTGTCTTGAGTCTGTCGCACGCCAGAGGCAGCTTTATCTCCACCTGCTCACTGCAGAAGAGGACATCGGGTAATGGTCAAGGTAGCAGAAGATGCATGGTGGTAGCCAATGGCCAGGAAAAAAAGGGAGCACATCCCGATTGGAAATAAGGGAGATAAATGAGTATCAAAGCTGCTCCCCAGCGGTGGCGACCATGTGAAATCAAGGCTGTATTTTATCTGAACCAAAGTGCTGAGCGATGACCTGGTGCAGAAGGTGGTGGGAGAACTTGTTGGGTCTGAGTGAGGATGGGCATTTCTGGTAGTCACGTCTAGCCCCAAAACTAGTCTTCTCTTCTTCAAATAGTAAAGCAGAGGATGGCCCATGTCCCACCTAGAGGTGGTTGGCATCTGTGTCTCACCTCCTCACCATCTCGAGGCAAAACAGCTTGCATTCATCTCCACTGCCATTGCCACACTGGGAGATGCTTCCTGTTCCTGATGGTAGCTGGTTTATTGCTGGTCTGTGTTATTGCAGAAGCGTGGCAGTGACACCGATGCTCAGCAGGCCGTTCCCAGGGCGATGGATGCTCACCCGCAGCCCTGGGAATCGGTCCTGTGGCTTTTAGACAAGCCAAAAGCATCAAAGTGCTCTCCTGAATATCCTACTGATTTTTTAATTTTTTTTTTTTTATCTAATGAAGTGGAAGGAAATATGTTGAGTGGGGAGGGATGTCTATATATATTCTGCAAAAGCACCGGTTTCCAAATTTTGGACAGCTGTGTACCCGTTTTTAGCAGCCCCTTCACACAGCCCACACAGCACCCAGGCTCTCGCCATCGGGCTCGTTTGGAAATACACTTCCTTGATTGCAAAATAGTTTCAATCCTTTGACTTAAAAACATTCTTGCCATTCGAAAAGAGTTTTTTTAAGCTCTGAAAATACAGAAGGTGCTTCCTGCTGCAGCAGCTGCCCTAATTTTGGAGGTGGTGGAAGATGGGCAGGGGGCAGAGATGAGCTGGGGGAGCCTGAGGGCTACGGCCACACAAGGATGCGGGTGCTGAGATGCTCCAGAGCTGGGCTGTGCCAAGAGCCGCTCAGCCGTGGGTGCTTCAGCTGGATGCCAGAGTTGGGGGGGCTTTATTCTGGGGTCCTAGCCAGATGATCCAAACTGGTTGCCCAACTGGCCCTTCGGCATTCAAGTCAGGTGTTTCAAGGTGAGCTTGTTTCCCTGCTCCATGGAATTAAATCATTTGGGCCTGATAGTGAAATAATTATATGGAAAAGTAGTCTAAGCTTGACTCTAACACCACAGTTCCTAGTAACGTGGAAGAGTTGGTGGCCTTTTCCTCTAGCCTCTGTCAAGCCAGATTTGGGAAGGACCCTTGCTGGGAGCCATGGGACAGCTCAGGAGACAGAGCAGAGCACTGTATGCCACTGTCCACAGCTCAACACCCCAAAAAGCCCATCAGTTTTCTGCAGATCTCCACGTCTGCCGCAGAAGGGGCTGCCCAGGATGGCGATGCCCTGACCCTGGAGCACAGCTGCTGGGGTTTGCAGCTGGGTGAGAAGCCACAGGTGGTCCAGGCTGGCCGTGCTGGTGGAAACCACATTTGCAGCTCTCCTACGGCCGCAGAGGCTTGTGCCGCTTTCTCCCCGCCGTGGTGGCATTCACTGGCCCGGCCATCGGCTGCTGCAGTGGAATAAGCTGGACTTGGCAAGAGCACAGCTATTCCTCGAAGGCGAGCGGAGGGGAGCATTGCTATTACTCATCAGTCAAAGACTTTCAGCTGGAATAATCCCCCGCTGGCTATGCGGTGTATCAAACTGCAGGGTGGGAGGCTGTGAACACCCTGGGTGCTAATTCTCTGACCCTGGGGCTGTGTTGTGGAGGCCTGATGCATCCCTGCTGTGGCCAGGAGCAAGGAAGGAAAAAAATCTCCAGCGTGAGGTATGTGTAGGGGAAAGAAGAAGGGAGAGCCGAGAGAGGAGGATGCTCCCGGGCGCTGCAGGAACAGGACTGCGATGGCCTCTTCGGCACCTGGCTGTTGTCCAGCTCCCCATCTCCGCTCTGCCTTCTCCTCTCTGTGGCACCGGTAGAGGAGATGGGTAGACACTGCTGCTTCTGCTCCAGGTTCCCTTGGGTAGTTTTGGCTGGCAGCTGGGTGTGAGGGGAGGGCATCTCCCCTGCGGCTGCTGTGGAGACGGGGCTGGAAGCTGCCACTGATCCACGTCCTTTCCTTCCCTCCCGGCACAGCTGACGGCAGCCCCAGTGCTCAGCCATCACGTGCGGCTTCTCCCATCTTCTCTGTGTCTTTTTTCCAACCAGGAGAGGTCCCAGCACAGAGAAGGAAGAGGGATGGAGCGGAGCCGATGGAGGCAGAAAATGAGCCCTGTGGTGCAGGGCTCATCCCAGCAAGCTCATTACCCTGCACTGCTTTTAATCACATTATTGCGGTGTGAAGGCCACTGATACATCACACACATCTAAAATAGAGCTGGGGAGGGACTGTTGGCTCCACCAGCCTGAGAGAGGCCACGAGAACAGATAAGAACAGGCTGATGCTGGAAAACACATCACTGAGATTCTTAGTCAAATGCTATATTTAGCAAGGGATTGAAATAACTGTGGTGGTTTTCAGCTGGGCTAATCTGTGAACCCTGGTTGCACTAATACTTGCCCAGTTGATGGTAATGAAGTCAATTAGCTTGGAGTAGTTGGCAGCTGAGGAAACCTGGCTGCGGGAGGTGTGTGCAGTCCCCTCACTGCCTTTCCCTGCAGACCATCCCGGAGCCCGCAGCTTTACGCTGGGGGAGTGCTGGCTCTTTGCTGCGTTGCCTGCAACAGCCTCCCGCCGGGCAGCGGGAAGGACATGCAGTGACTCCCCGGGGAGCCCACCAGCTCCCCTCGCTCCCCCAGCCAGGCAGGCATCGGCACATGGCCAGCTGGGCTCCAGAAACATGACCCGATCTGCTGAACGGTGTTTGAGTTGCATTTAGCGCTTCTTTTTTATTTACAGATTTTTTTAAATATATATATAGATATATATAGATATAGATATATGTATGCGTAAACTTCAGAAGCAGCACCCATATGCCAGCATAAATGCAGTTAGCAAGCACAAGCGAAGGCAGCTCTGCATCTAGCTTGAGCGGGATTTTGAGGGTGGTTTTAGGGGAAAAAAGGCGCCATCAGAGCAATAGCACACCCTGCGCTTTCTGCCCTGACCCATCCCGGACGCAGCTGTCCCACGGCGGTGTGTGGACATGCGTGCGTGCACCGCCAGCCATGCACAGCCAGCCCTGCCTCTTCCCCCGGCTCCCCAGGGCTGCCCCTGCCTGCCCGCTGCCTCCACGTCCCCCTTGGTCTCGGTCCCCTGCTGGCATTGGGGTCAGCTGAATCCTCTCCGGTCTCTTCCCGCCACAGGCACAGCTCTAACGAGCATCTCCTGCATTTGCTCCACCTCATCTCCTGATCTCTGGCACTTCCACCGTCACAGCGCGTTTCCTCACCCTTGTCTCAAATCCCATCACTGCCTCAGCCGCCTAGGAGAGATAAGGGCTGGGGCGGAGGTAAAACCAGGCCCATGGTTATTTGCTGATGGCACATGAGGTTGGAAATGTGCTTTGTGAACGTGCTGTGGTCGGGACCATGATGTGCATCATCTCCTCTGTAGGTGAGCGTCACGGAGAAGCACCGGCTGGCACAGGTCGGCACGCTCCCCATCACCTCCTAAAACTGCAGTGGCTCGGTCAAAGGGGTTTGGCAGAGGTGTGCGGTGCCTCCAGCTGCAGGGACGTGATTTGGAGGGGCTCGGGAGAGTTCAGCTGCGGGAATGGGCTGAAATGGAGGGGGAGAGAGCACCAGCCAGTACTTGGGCAGCAGCATCCGAGGAGCGAAATGAATGAGCACCGGGGTTCACCCAAGGAGGCTGGTGGCAGAGAGAGCGTCTTTGCCGAGGGGAGGGAAGGGCACAGGAGTGCTGAGAGGGTGGAGAACCTGCTAGCCAGATCCCAGGCACTGCCTGAGATGGATCTGAAACAGCCCTGGCATCCAGTGATCAAGCATGACTCAGTCCCTTTCCTTTAAAACTGTGCTAAAACCCATCCCCAGTATGGGCAGAGCTGGAGTGTTCTTAGCACCAGGGTGCTGAGCACTTGGGAGATGGGATCATACAGCGAGACACCCCGACTTCTGCTGCAGGAGGGGACGTAGAAGGTGTCTGGATGTCAGGAGCCCTTCAAAACGTGAGGTCTCCTGCAAGCAGGGCTGAGAGGAGTGCTTGAGAAGTGATTTTATGAGGTTCTTGTTGTTAATTTGGATCTTGATTCAGATACCAGAAGTGTTTTACATATTTTCCAGGCACCCATCTGTCACAGTGATGAGCCCTGCACAGTACTTGTCAGCAAATAAATGAAATATTCTGGTGAGATTCACCGCATTTGATGCTGGGAGATGAGATCTGGCTTGCGAGATACTTATACCTCATGCTACTTATCTTGTACAGATTTTTGTCCTGGTATTTTAATAGATATAGTTTTGATTGTGTAAGATAGTACCGTAGAACATAAATAACCGGGCAGAGCCCTAAGCATGATATTGCGGGGAGCGGTTTGCGCTGTGATGAAGTCCATGCGGCCGTGCATCTCCCAGAAGCCGGAGAGGTTGCAGCCAGGGTCTTGGGGGGGATGGGGACGGTGGGACTGGCACCCAGGAGCTCACCGGGGAAGCTGGGAAGCCTCTGGGGAAGCCTGGGAAGCCTCTGGCACTGCCGGCTCCCACCGAGGCTCTCAGACCTCCGAGTCACTGAACAGGGGGTTCATGTGCAACCGTGATGCTGAAGCTCGCTGGCTCCATCATTAAAAAAAAACCAAACAGTGGCACTGGGGGATTCAGCATTTAATTAACTTGCTAAGCGGTAACATTGGTCAGAATTGTGTGGGAAGACTTCTATTTTAGTTAATTACAGTTTTGTTCTTGCCCATTAGTAAATTAAAACAATTGCAGGGCAAAACCCAGCAGAGGTTGGCGAGCGTGGCTGTGGCCACCTGCCAGCGGATGCCAGAGCTCAGGGGGAGCCGGGCGCACCCCCCATGCACACGGACCCCCGATGCTCGCCGACCCCATGCCTCGTCCCCGCCTATTGCCCTGGGGTATTGCGGCAGCAGCCCCGGGCGCTCCCCTGCGAGCAACGTTGCTGCAAATCCTCCCTCACCCCCGGGAGGGAGCGTGGGCAGCTGTCTGGTTTCAGCTGGGAGAGAGTTAATTTTCTTCCTAGTAGCTGGCATAGTGCTGTGTTTTGGATTTAGTATGAGAAGAATGCTGATAACACACTGATGTTTTAGTTGTTGCTAAGTAGTGCTTAGACTAGTCAAGGACTTTTCAGCTTCCCATGCTCTGCCAGGTGCACAAGAAGCTGGGAGGGGGCACAGCCAAGACAGTTGATCCAAACTGACCAAAGGGCTATTCCATACCATATGACGTCATGCTCAGTATATAAACTGGGGGGAGTTGGCCGGGGGGCAGCGATCACTGCTCGGGGACTGGCTGGGCATCGGTCAGCGGGTGGTGAGCAATTGCATTGTGCATCACTTGTTTTGTGTATTCTTTTATCATTATTATCATTATTATTACTTTCTCTTCCTCTGCTGTCCTATTAAACTGCCTTTATCTCAACCCATGGGTTTTACTTTTTTTTCTGATTCTCTCCCCCATCCCACCAGGGCAGGGGGAGGGTGAGCGAGCGGCTGCGTGACGCTTGGTTGCTGACTGGTGTTAAACCACGACAGCAGCCTTTCAGCGGAGCCTGCGGGAATTGCGGCCGCATCCTGCATTTCCCAATGCCGTTCATGTGGTGTGCAGTTAAAAACCAGGATAGTCGTTACTGCTCAGGTGTGATGCCCTGAACGAAGCCGCTCACTCTTGGGTGCTGGCCGGAGCTGCCCTGCACCCTGGGCTCCATCCTGCCCCTAACAACCACAGGAGCACCATTTCTCTCTCCAGAAACCTACTTTTTCTATAACTCCTCTGCAAATCCCTGTGATTTGGGGGTGAGGAAGGCTGGGAGCCCAAGGGCAGTGACCCTCCCAGGTGTGTAAGCTGATAACCCAGCTGGGCTGGGCAGCCCCCCGGCACCTTCACCCCCCTGCCCGGCTGGCAGGTTTCCGGCGCGCCCCGCTGTGCCAGCACCTCTACATTTAAGACGGCATCTCAGGCGTGCTTTGGTTTCATCCCTCTCTTTAATTATTGATGCGTTCCTTCCCCTGGAGCCCACTCCGCATCCCAGCAGTGTTGCCCATGCACTGCTCGTCTTCCCTGCGCGCCGCAGTCTTCACCAGGCCTGGCTCCCCATCGCCTGCGCTCCATGTGGTTAAAACCCCTGTGCCTGCCACCTTGGTGCACCCTCAGGCAGCAAACCTCGGTGTCAAGCAAGCCCCCATCTCCGTCCTGATTGGGGCCATGGTTTCCAGCATCTTTAAGCACAGAGACTCAGACAGGTGCCGCCATGCCTTTGCTGTAAGCTCCTTACCCGCTTACTGCCCCGGCGAGGGGCACCCTGACTTCCTGGGCACCCAACAGCTTGGACATGTAAAGCGCTAAATACAGCCTAATTATTATTATCTTCATGGGATCTGGTTAATCTCGATGGGGATTTACTAGTTATTAGCAAATCAGCCAATCGTTGAATGTTTGCATTTTTCACAGGGGCGGCTTAATCCTGTTGGCCGCGTTAGCTGGGAAATGCCCACAGCCAAGTTATACGTATGGGGAAGCTGCTCTGGAGCTGATCCCTCTGAGAGGGAGCAGAGGTGCTGCAGGATAACCAAACACCCAGCTGACAAGGCTGCGGGACCGTGGGAGAGGGACGGGACATTTGTCACCGGCAGAGTGTGGGGCGCTGGCGTGGGGCTGTGAGGTGCCTCCCACACAGCATCTTCACCGAGCCCCTGGTTTTTTAGCGTCCAGCAGCGTGACGGGTGTCAACGCTGGGTGTTGGTGGGGCTGCAGAGGTCTCTTAAAGACAGGGACCAAGAGCTCGGAGAGCTTTGCCGGAGGTGTTCCCGCTGGGCGCGTGCGGCTTTGCTTGCCTCCCGTCTCCCTGCCGCTGCCACAGGCAGGATTTCTTGCCCCCCCCGCCCCAGTGCATATGCAGGAGCCAGACAGCTTGCTGGAGGCATTCACTGCAGCAAGCGCCGGGATGCAATGGCAAATGCTGTGCTGGCTGCTGCGACACAGCCTGTGCTCACCGCATATGCAGGGCCCCGCGGGTGCTGGCTGCTAACGGGGCCGGGGGCTCTCCCGCGGCTCGGGAAATTTCAGTTATCCCTTCGCTGGTTTTCTGCCATCCGAGGCTGTAACAGCACAGTGATTTGCCGCGGGGGTTCAGACTAAAGTGCCGGGTGCTGGACTGTCGGCAGGGTATCCCCAGCACAGGAGACCCACCAGGGTGCCAGAAGAAAAGCCAGGAAAAGAAAATGCAGAGCCCCTGCTGTAGCCCCGCGGGCCCTCTGCCACTCACAGCCCCACTTGCAAGCTGCTTTTTCCAGGCCATAAAACAACGGCTCTTGCTGAGAATTTCACTAGACGAGATTGCCTTGTTCTTTTCCTGCACAGCGTGTACTTTGGGTAATATCTTTGTGAAATTTTTGCGTACTTGTGTACCCAGTATTTTCTGATAACCTAGAAAAAAAGATCCTTAACTATTATGATTATGCTCTTAAACCTTTATTGTATTGAGGAAAACAAATCAGAGTGAGAAAGAAACTGTGTGGAGCCTGAGAAGTGTTAAGCTACAGCAGTAATCTGCGTTCATTGTTTAACTTCATTTAAAACCGAAATACCAGCAAGACTGGAGATGAAAGGAGCTGGTGATGCTGAGGTGTCGTGGGGGAGAGTGTGAAATCCCTGTGTCGTAGCCATGGTCCCTCTGGCTGAACATCTCTGAGGTCTGGACAAGGGTAGGGGTAGGTTTAAGCTGGATGGTCGGTGTCTTTTTCTAGATGGTTTGTGAGGTACAGCTCCAGTGCCATGCGTGCGCCTCCACAGCCCGCACTGGCGTTTTGGCACTTGCGTGCTCACTGCCTGGCCTCTCCAAAGCCAGTTATTTGGTTTGGGTGGGCTGAGTCCTTTGCTCCATCACCATGTGTCCCATCAGCTGAACTTCTTGGTGAGGTCCCTGCTGGGCTGAAGCTCCCAGAGTTTCAACAGAACTTTTCCTTTCTGTGTTTTGCAGAAGAACGAATGGCTGTGCTTGAACTGCCAAACTCAACGGCTGCTCGAAGGCAGCCTCGGCGACCCTGCCCCGATGCCACTGCCTGCCCCAAAGCAACCACCCACTGGCTCCCCACGGCACCAGCCGCCCGCCGCCGGCCAGCAGCAGAGAGTGCCCGTGCCAGCACCCGCGGAGCCGGCGGCTCCCCCCGAGCGGCAGCCCTCGCCCGCAAGGAGCCTCCGGGCTGCCGAGCACAGTAGGACCCCGAGCCCTGCCCCAGCGGAGAACAAGCCTCCAGTGCCAGCAGAGGAAAAGCCGCTGCCCAAAGCTGCCCCGGAGCCTTCCAGAGCTCCTGAGAGCGCTGCGCCGAAGGGGAAGAGCGCGACCCCCAAAGCGGAGGTGGAGAGCAAGGAGAGCCGGGCACCCCCCGAGGCGCCACGGGCGAAGGAGCAGGAGGTGAGCTCTCAGGGCGCGTCCGGCTCCGAGCATCCCTGGGGACCGCATCCCGCCCAGGGCTGGCGCGGTGCTGAGCCGTGCCTCTACCGGCGGCTGTGCTCAGAAACAGGGAGGTTTATTCCAAGTCAGAGCAGAAACCACGTCGCCAGGCCCATTTGCCTCGGGAAACAGCCTTTTGGCAAACGGTGAGCTCAAACACTGCTGTCTCAGCATTTCCAAACTGCTTAAGAACTTCACACGCTCTATAGCAGCATGCTGGTATTCTCTTTATTAGGATTACATCAGTTGGGGCATAATGCAATCGTTCAGGTCATCTTTGGCCTTTGGATTTGTTTTAAAATAATATAAGGGCAGTTGAATTTGTCGTTAAATGGAAACTCGTTTCACAACGTTTCATGTTGTAACAGTGGGCATTTTTCAAGCTCCTCGTCCCACCTTTTTTAAAATTCAATACAATTTGGGGAAACATTTGGCTGCATTGGGATGGTTTTCCCCCACGAGCAACCATCCCAGCGGCAGCCGGCACAGCCCCCCGCAGGGAGGGGACACGGCAGGACGTCCCCACCGGCCAGAAGGGGACAGCTGCCCCCCATGCCGGTGTGCAGCCCCCAGGGAAGAGGCTCCTGGCAATTCCGAAATCAAATAAGGTCCGTAGTGCCTCCATGCTGGCAGGGTGACGGGCCCTGCCGGTAGCACCAGGGCCAGGCGCGACAATGCTTTCCCCGCGGCTCAGAGGCTTGCCCCCACGCTGCCTAATTGTAACGTCAATTAAAACAGCCTGTTTATTTCTGCTGGCATCTAACAAGGATCCTGGGGGCTGCCCTGCTTCTGAAGGCTGCTTTGCAGGGCTGTCAGTCAGGGAAATTAAAGTTCATTAAAAGGCGGCTGCCACTGGCGAAGGTCCTGTCCTCTCGCTGACGCCGTGCCAGCCTGGCTGGGCACCGGGGCGTGAGGGCAGCCCCCTCCCCAGACCCCCCCATTATCTGTGCTCCCACTCCTCCCTGTGTGGGCAGCTGCCTACCTGCCTGCCTGGGGAGAGCAGCAGGCAGCTCTGCCCTCGCACTCCTTCCCTAGGGAAGGGTGTGCGGCCACGGCTACCCCAAGGCTTATGGCCGGGCTCAGCCACCACTGGCTCTCTGAGTAGTGGGTAGTAAAAAAATTGATAGACAGCCTTCTCATGTTAGTTGTTGGGGAGATAATGCTGATGGGGCCTGTTTTTTTAAATATGTTTATGAGTCGCACAATGCCTGTGCCCCCGAGCATGTTTGCTGTGCCATCCCCTGCTTGCAGCATGCTCCGTCACCTGCCTTCATTAGCACGCAGACAAATTGCTGTCAAGCCATTGGGGGAGACACTGGGCAGCCCCCAGCCTTCATGCTGGGCTGGCTCCCAATGCTGCCCAGACCTTCTGCGTGCTCCCGAGGGGAGGATTTGGAGGGAAGCGGGGGGAGCAGCTCTGGAGCTGCCCAGGTCTGACGCTGTGCTCTCCCTCACCCACAGGACAGGAGCAAGCCTTATCCCCCAGACCTGTCCCGCAGCCCCCAGAGCCTGAGCGACACCGGCTACTCCTCCGATGGCATCTCCAGCTCGCAGAGTGAGATCACCGGCCTGGTGCAGCAGGAGGAGGAGAAGCTGAGCGGCACCGGGCTGGCCGGGCAGAGCCCCCCCAGTCCCTCCGAGCTCACCAAGCTGGAGAGCAGCATGCGGCCCCTCCTGGAAGGCCGAGGCACCCCGCCAGAGCCTGCCGAGCGTGGCAAGGGCTGCCCGGAGCCACGGGAGGAGCAGCGGCAGAGGCAGCGGCCACGGTACCTCTCCATCACCCCCGAAGCCTTTGACTCAGATGAGGAGCTGGAGGATATTCTGGAGGAGGATGAGGACTCGCTGGAGTGGGAGAACCAGCGGGAGCGGCGGGAGAGTGCAGAGTCCTCGGACGAGTTCGGCAGCAAGCTGCGGCATGACTACGTGGAGGACAGCAGCGAGGGGGGCTTCTCCCCAGTACCCCCCCGGCCCAAGGGCCAGGAGGCGGAGGCGAGTGACGAGGAGTTCATGCGGAGGCAGATCCTGGAGATGAGTGCGGAGGAGGACAACCTTGAGGAGGAGGAGGAGGGCTATGGGCATGCCAAGTATGGTGTCCCCAAAGCCGGGCAGAAGGTCGAGGCAGAGAAGGGCAAAGAGCCAGCATCGGCCAAGCGGCGCCTGCCACATGGCCCCAGCAGCCTGTACAAGGAGGAGAGGAAGGAGCTGGAGGCAGCTGAGGGCGGCGACTTGAGCACGGCCCAGGGCGGGCTGCGGCGCTTCAAGACCATCGAGCTGAACAGCACGACCAGCTACGGCCAGGAGATGGAGATGGGCCAGGAGGCGGACGCCAGCCTGGACCGGGAGCCTGAGCTGGAGATGGAGAGCCTGACGGGCTCCCCCGAGGAGCGCTCCCGGGGCGAGTACTCCTCCACCCTGCCAGCCACGACACCCAGCTACACCTCGGGCACCTCACCCACCTCCATCTCCTCCCTGGAGGAGGACAGCGACAGCAGCCCCAGTCGCCGGCAGCGGCTGGAGGAGGTGAAGCAGCAGAGGAAGGCTCGCCACCGCTCACACGGCCCCTTGCTGCCCACCATCGAGGACTCATCCGAGGAGGAGGAGCTGCGGGAAGAAGAGGAGCTGCTGCGGGAGCAGGAGAAGATGCGAGAAGTGGAGCAGCAGCGCATCCGGAGCACGGCACGCAAGACCAAGCGCGACAAGGAGGAGCTGAGGGCCCAGCGGAGGAGGGAGCGCTCCAAAACACCCCCCAGCAACCTCTCCCCCATCGAGGACGCCTCTCCCACCGAGGAGCTGCGGCAGGCGGCGGAGATGGAGGAGCTGCACCGCTCCTCCTGCTCTGAGTACTCGCCCTCCATTGACTCGGAGGCCGAGAGCTTCGACGCCGTGACCTCCAAGCTGTACAAGTCAGGCAGCGAGTACAACCTGCCCACCTTCATGTCGCTGTACTCCCCAACGGAGAAGGGGGAGAGCAGCCCCAGCCAGCCTGCCAGCAAGCCCCTCAAGAGCGCCGAGGAAGCCTACGAAGAGATGATGCGGAAGGCGGAGATGATGCAGAAGCAGCAGGTCCAGCAGGCCCAGCCGGCCGTTTCCTACAGCGGTGCATACCAGCAGGTCGGCTACCGCAGCACCGAGGGCCAGAATGGCTTCGAGTACCAGTACGCCGAGGAGTACCGGTACGACAGCGGCCCCACATGCCCCTCCCAGCCCGGCTATCCGAGCGCCCTGCCAAAGGCGGGAGCGGTGTACGAGGAGATCCTGCAGACCTCACAGAGCATCTCCAGGATGCACCAGTCCTCCTCCTTTGACCTGGCCCTTGAGCAGGAAGAGAAGGCAAAGGGGCAGGAGGAGGCGTACCAGGAGAAGCGCTTCCTCAATGCCGAGAGCGCCTACGCTGACCTGATGAAGCAGAACGGCGGTCCGCTCACCCCCGGCACCAGCCCCACGCAGCTCTCTGCTCCCGTCTCCTTTGCCGCCTCCGATGGCAGCATGGGCAAGGCCATTCCCGATGTCCGGGTCACCCAGCATTTTGCGAAAGAGGGGCAAGACCTGGCCAAGCTCCAGAGCGCCCCAGCAGCGCCCGGCCTGGCGTCCAAGGCTGCCGCCACTCCTTACGCCTGCAGCAAAGGCACCAGCACGGTGACAACGGCGGCAGCAGGCGGCCCCGGGAGCATGCCGCGGAGCTACAGCTCCTCAGCTCCGGAGGCCCCGTCGGTAGCTGGCAGAAGCTACAGTCTGGTGAAGAGCACCGTCAGCTATGGCTCTCAGATGGAGGACGCCAGCAGAAGCAAGGTGGCGGTGGAGATCAGTGTGCAGACGGCCAGGGAGAAGCTCCCAGCTGCAAGCGACGGCAAGCCCCCGCCTCCCAAGACATACCCCTTCTTCAAGAGCACCAGCCCTCCGCTCTCGCCCACCTCCCCCACACAGAGTCCCACCCACGCCACAAAGGCCACGGTAGAGTTTTCCACGCAGACGCAGAGCCCCCTCCTCCCCTACGAGGGTCCGGCCGCCACTGGCCCCACCGCCTCTTCCCCCATGGTGGCACAGGGGACGCAGACGCCGCACCGGGCGGGCTCACCACGCCTGGCCCGGCAGCCCTCCTCACAGGACGCCCCCTTCATGCTGATCACGCTGGCAGCCGACGCGGCCAGCCAAACCAAGCTGGCCAGCTCCGGCTCCTCGACATCCCCCACCTCTTCTCCCACCAGGCCGAGCCGGCAGCTGTTGGCACACGGCTACAGCCAGGCACCAGAGCCAGAGCAGCTGCCGGGCGCCTACGTCAGGGCACAACCGGTGAAGGAGCACGCCCAGAAGGCACCCGCTGTGACTTCAGCCAGTGACGGCATCACGGGGCTGTATGGCTGGGGAGCGCTCCCTGCCGAAAACATCTCCCTCTGCCGTATCTCCTCTGTCCCCGGCACGTCCCGGGTTGAGCCAGGGCCCAAGGCGCCGAGCACTAACGCCGTGGACTTACGGACCGCGCTGAAGTCCGCCCCCATCATCATAACGGACCAAGGCATGGATCTCACCTCCTTAGCCACCGAGGCCAGGAAGTACTGCCTGACCTTGGACCACATCCCAAGCCGACAGTCCACAGCCATCCAGCCCTTGATCATCAACCTCAATGCCCAGGAGCAGCCCCACGCCATCATCGCAGCAGCCAGTACCGCCAGCCTGGCCATTGCCTCCCCCATGCTCCTCTCGCAGCCCAAGCAGCCTGTGGTCTATGGAGACCCTTTCCAGAGCCGGGTGGACTTCGGGCAGGGAACCGGGAGCCCAGTGTGCTTGGCGCAGATGAAGCAGGTGGAGCAGGGTGTCCAGACGGCTGCTGTCAGAGCCAGTGGGGTGGCTGGTGGCAAACCTGAGCCCACTGCTGCCCCGCAGACCAAGTTTGTGAGGTATGGCATGCCGGGCCAGATAGTGAAGAAGGACATGCTTATCACGCAGACTGGTGGGGCACAGAACGTTGTCAGCCTCCCACAGCCCTTCCCACCAGAGCCGGGCTCGGAGCTGTACCGGGCGGTGCCAGTGGAGCTGAAGAGCCAGAGCCCTTTCCTCGCCCTGGGCGGCAAGAAGTCCCAGGTGATGATGGTACAGATGGAAGAGGCGGCAGCCGGCCCAGTGACCAAAGTGCTGAAGGAGGAGCCACCAGCCAACGTGCTAGACCTCACGGGCGTGAAGCCGGAGAGCCAGGTGGCCTGCTGCGACATGGTCTACAAGTTCCCCTTTGGCAGCAGCTGCACCGGCGCTTTCAATCCCACCTCCAAGATGCCAGAGAAGAAAGCCGGGGAGGCAGTGGCATCCAGCCGGAAAGCCAGCGGGCCCCTCTACAGCAGCAGAGAACCAGAACTGCCAGAGACCTTCCCCTACCGGGAGCAGCCAGCCCCGGCGCCCGCACTCTACGAGGAGCAGAAGTTTTACCCCGCCGGCGCCTTCGGCCGCCTCTACTCCTCCATGTCGGACACGAACCTCTCCGAAATCGGGATGAACTACTACCCCACGAAGAGGGATCAGCCCTTCCCCTCCCCGGCAGGTGATGCCGCCGTGGACCTCAGCACCATGAAGCACTCCTACAGCGTGGGCTTTGCTGAGGGGGGTTACCTGGGCCAGGGGCTGCAGTATGGCTCTTTCTCCGACCTCCGCCAGCCAACGGAGCTGCTGGGCCACCCGCTCCCCATGCGGAGGTACAGCTCAGCCTCCAACATCTACTCCGACTACCGCTTCTCACCCCGGGGGGACCTGGCCAGCTTCCAGGAGTCCAGCCTGGCTCACTACAGTGCCACCACGGCGCGCGAGATCAGTCGCATGTGCGCTGCCCTCAACTCTATGGACCAGTATGGGGGCCGGCACACCAATGGCCCTGACCTGCTGCCCTATGGCCCCAGCGCCGGGCCGGGGGGCACAGGGGGGCTGGCAGCTCAGCAGCAGGGCCCCGTGCCCCCCAAACCTAGCGGGATGTACAACCCCACCTTCCCTGAGGCACGGCAGGGCTTCAGCAGCCTGGCGCAGTACAACGTCCCCGGCGTCCGCCTGGGCGCCGTCCGGCAGATGTTCCCTTCCACCGCCACCGTGCGGGCCGCTGATGGCATGATCTACTCCACCATCAACACGCCCATTGCCTCCACGCTGCCCATCACCACCCAGCCGGCCTCGGTGCTGCAGCCCATGCTGCGTGGGCTGTACAGACCCTACGGCCCGGGCAGCATGGCGGCGGTCCCGCTGGCCAGCCTGGCCAGGCTGCCGGTCGTCACCCCCCGTGTCCCGCTGGCGGCACAGGGCCTCTACCGCTACCCAGCCCCCGGCCGGCCGGCCCCAGCGGCCTCACTGATGGAGACGCCCGTCTACCTGGGCAAGCCCGTCAGCACAGTGCCAGCCGCAGCAGGTGCTGGTCCAGCTCCCAAAGCCCCTGCCGCCCCCACCGGTGGCTTGCAGAGAGTGGAGCCGGCGGGGGCTGCTCCCCGTGCTGAGGGGTTGGCGGCACCAGTAGCCGGCAAGGAGGGCGGGCAGGCGGCCACGGTGCCCAAGCCGCTGCTGGACGGGGCTCAGCGGGAGGAGCGGGAGCGGGAGGAGGAACGGCAGCGCAAGCAGCAGGAGCACGTGCTGCAGCTGGAGCGGGAGCGCGTGGAGCTGGAGAAGCTGCGGCAGTTGCGGCTGCAGGAGGAGCTGGAACGGGAGCGTGCGGAGCTGCAGCGGCACCGGGAGAAGGAGCAGCTGCTGGTGCAGCGGGAGCTGCAGGAGCTGCAGTGCATCAAGCAGCAGGTGCTGCAGCAGCAGCAGGAGGAGCGGCATGCACAGCTGGCGCTGCAGCGGGAGCAGCTCGCCCAGCAGCGCCTCCAGCTCGAGCACATCCACCAGCTCCAGCACCAGCTGCAGCAGCAGCTGGAGGAGCAGAAGCGGCAGAAGAGTGTCTTCCCCGCACCCGCCGAGCCTGCCGCCCGCCCGCCTGAGGGGCCTGCCGAGGCACCGCGGGGCCTGCCGCACAACGGGCAGGTGTGGCCCCCGCCAGGCGAGGTGCCGCCGGAGGGGCCCGCTGGCCCCCGCTACCCTGCACAGCAGCGGCCGCTCAGCAGCTCGGCCTCGGACATGTCGCTGCAAGCCGAGGAGTCCTGGGAGCCCGGCCGGGGCATCAAGAAGAGGAACTCGATGCCGCGGCTACGGGATGCCTATGAGAAGGAGGCAGCGCGGGAGGCCTTCACAGCGAGGAAGACGGCAGACAGCAGCGTGCAGACAGACGAGGAGGACGGCGAGGAGCGGTACCTGCTGTCGCGGCGGCGGCGGGCACGGCGCAGCACTGACTGCAGCGTACAGACAGACGAGGAGGACAGTGGAGAGTGGGAGCAGCCGGTGCGCCGCCGGCGCTCCCGGCCCTCGCGGCACACCGAGGCTGGCACCGAGGGCAAGCCAGAGGGGGCGGCCCGCGGCACAGCCAGCGTGGGCATCCAGACCATCAGCGACTGCTCCGTACAGACAGAGCCTGACCAGCTCCTCCGTGTCTCCCCCTCCATCCACATCACCACCCATGACCCTCGGGTGGAGATCGTCAAGTACATCTCAGCCCCGGAGAAGACACAGCGGGGTGAGAGCCTGGCCTGCCAGACGGAGCCGGAGCCGGCCCCCCAGCCCGGTGTTGTGGTCCCCCAGCTGACAGTGCCCACCACCATCCCGCCCTACTCTACCAACATCCAGATGGTGAGCACGGGCCCCCTGGACCCCCATGCCGTGCGGCAGCAGGCCCTCGGCAAGTTCGAGAAGAAGAAGCCGGATCCCCTGGAAATTGGCTACCAGTCCCATCTGCCGGCCGAGTCTCTCTCCCAGCTGGTGACTCGCCAGCCACCCCGCTCTCCGCAGGTCCTCTACTCGCCCGTCTCCCCCCTCTCTCCCCACCGCCTCCTAGAGTCCTCCTTCGCCACCAGCGAGCGGCTGAACAAGGCTCACGTCCCCCCGCAGAAGCACTTCACCACCGACTCAGCCCAGCGCCAGCAGACGCTGCCGCGCCCCATCAAGACCATGCAGCGCTCCCTCTCTGACCCGAAGCCCATCAGCCCCACCGCCGAGGAGGCCAGCAAGGACAGGTTCTCCCTCTACCAGCACCCACTGCTCCCCGGCACCCAGGTACGTCAGCGTGAGGAACAACCTTTCCCTCAGGGAACAGCCCCAGGAGGCACCTTGGGACATTTCAGTTTCATTAGCGCGGCAATTAATATTTTAAAAGGCTGGCTTCCCACGGCAGCTGATGGCAGCCGATGGGCACAGACGTGTGCACCAAAGCCAGGAGCTGGCAGCTGGCGGGAGGCCCTGGAGCTCCACCGGCTGCATGAGCCCATCAGCGGGCAGGAGCTGCTGCTGGGTGGCAGGATCAGGGCTGTTCCCTGCCCCCCACCCCAGCCAGGTCCCCCTCCTGAGGAGCAGCCACCATGCACGGCTCCATTTCAGGTCGCGGTGACTCTTGCTCCCACCTTTGCCCCCACACACCGCAGTTGCCTTGGGCTGCCAAGGCAAAGGGCAAAGAGCCCCGGTGCAATTCCCAGGGCAGCAGCAGTCCCTGGCTGCTCCCCCGAGCCCCACTGCCAAGCATCCGAGGATGGAAAGCAGTTTTTGCGGCAGGCAGTGGTGTGCACGCGGCTGGCCCGGCACTTGGCCGGCTGCCACCCCCGGTAATTACTCACAGAAAGCGCCCTGCCTGTTACTTCCATCCTATTTATTGCGCTTTTACATAAACGCCGCTTCCTCAGTGCATGGGGGGACACGTGCAAAGCAGGCTGCCTCGCCGCAACCCCGGGGCACGGGAGGAGCTCCATGATGCTCGGGGAGAACATGGGGGGACACCCGCCTGCACGCCTGACCAGGTGTCCCTTGGCTTTGCAGGTGGGGGGGCTGCAGTCAAGCCCACTGGCACGCAAGGTGAAGCGGACGCTGCCCAGCCCGCCACCCGAGGAGCCCCATGTCCCCCTGGCCAGCCCAGCCGCCCCCCAGCTCTACTTGAGTAGCCTGGCCCCCAAGGCCACTGCGCCGGTCACCAAGGCCAGCCTGCTGAAGGAGTTGGACCGTGACCTGAAGCTGGTGGAGCATGAGGCCACCAAGCTGCGGAAGAAGCAGGCGGAACTGGACGAGGAGGAGAAGGAGATCGACGCCAAGCTGAAGTACTTGGAGCTGGGCATCACCCAGCGCAAGGAGTCGCTGCTGAAGGAGCGGGGCGGTGGGCGGGACCACCCCTACCTGCGCTGTCCCGGGGACCGCCGTGACTACCTGTCTGACAGTGAGCTGCATAGCCTGCGCCTCGCTGCCTATGACGGCGCTGGCCTGCGCCCCGCGCCTGCCGGGCAGTACCCCGACTTTGCCGCCACTGCCTCCTACGGCACCTACCCATACCCCACCCCGCAGGGCCCCGCGGCTTTCCCACCGCCGCGCCTGCAGACCCCACAGTACCCCGTTGCCAGCACCTCGCAGGACGGCTTGCCGGCAGCCCCACTGCCTGCCTTTGCCTCGCCTGGCGCTTTCCCAGCCCCCAGTGCCACATACCCGGAGCTGGGCACCCCAGGCCAGCCGGGCTTCCGGCCCCAAAACCCCTACCAAGCCCCGAGCGCCTTTGCCGGAGTGGCTGCTGTGCCAGCGGCGCAGCCCACCCTCTTCCAGAGCCCAACAGAAATGGCCGGTGGGCACCAGAAGCCGCGGCAGACCTCGCTGGCTGACCTGGAGCAGAAGATCCCCACCAACTATGAGGTCATTGGCACGGCCACCAGCTCCTCTGCTGTCCCTGATGTCACCTTCAGCACCACGACAGTGAGTAGTGGCTACGAGCAGTACAAGGCGCCTGAGGCCCGTCCGGCTGAGAGAGCCAGCACGGCACAGGGCCCCTCAGCCAGCTTCTCCTCCGAGTCCCTCTACACCAGCCTGGAGCAGAACATCCCCCGTAACTACGTGATGATCGAGGACATCAGCGAGCTCACCAAGGAGAGCCCGGCGGTGGAGGGGCAAAAAGCAGAGCCGGTGGGCATGAGTGCCGATGGCCGCCATGGCAGAGAGAAGAGTGAGCTGGGGGACACTGAGGGCTCCGTCCGGCCCTGCTGCTACACCAGAGCCGAGGAGGAGTCTGAGGAGGACGTCTACGACCACCATGGCCCCGACCATCGAGGGAAGAACAGCTACCACCGGGGCACGGAGAGCAATGGCAGGGTGTCGGGAAGCTCCGCCGGCTCGTCCTACTACTACGGGGATGGCGAGTACCGGCACTCCTCACGGGTGGACAAGCACAGCTCCAGTGCGGCACTGCCAAAGCATTCATCCAAGAACCTGGCACCCGCTGTTGTCTCCTCAAAGCGCAGCAAGCACAGGAAGCAGGGCATGGAGCAGAAGATCTCCAAGTTCTCCCCCATCGAAGAAGCCAAAGATGTGGAGTCAGACCTAGCCTCCTATGCAGCAACGACCTCGGTTGGCAGCAGCAACGTGGCCTCCAGGGCCAAGAAGCTGCAGGAGGAGATCACCTACGGCCTGAAGAAGAACGTCTATGAGCAGCAGAAGTACTACAGTGTCTCCAGCCGGGATCTGGTGGATGAGGAGGAGCGGGTCTACTCCGCTGGCAGCAGAACCCGCTCCTCTGGCTACGGAGTGGAAAAGTCCTCCGGCCGGGAGGCAGGTGGCCGGAGCAAGTCCTACGAGCGGGAGGGTGTGGAGCGCGCCCAGAAAGGTGGCTCCAAGCCCTCGTCCCTTGGCATGAGCCAGAGCCGCGGGCGGGTGCCCGTCCGCACACAGCCCTCAGAGGAGGAGAGCCCCGTCAGCCCCCTGGGGAAGGCAGTGGGGGGGTCACGCGCCGCGGGGGGGCCCGGCCCCCAGTCGATGGGTGACCCCTGCTCCCAGTTCTGCTCCAGTCACTCATTGCCTGATGTGCAAGAGCACATCAAAGACGTGCCAAGGAGTCACTCGTACAAGCACGAGGAGGGATACGGCATGGATGATGCCCATTGCGTTGTCTCGGACAGTGAAGGTAACGGCTCCCCGTGGTGACCACCTCAGAGCATGGCGCTTCCCCGGGGCATGCCCGTCCACTCGTGCGCAGAGACACTCTGACCGCCTCAGTTTGCTTGACATGTGCCTTCCTCCCCCGCCCCGGGTGTTCGGTGTTAGCCGGTCCCATGCGGTGCCCCGCCGCGCCGTGCTGCGCCGCGTCCCGTCCCCGCCGGCGCGGGCTGTCCCCCGCGCGTGTGCCCGCTGCTTGCCTCTCCCGCCTCATTGCATGGCTTCTCCCCAGGCGGCCTTGAGCTAGAGATTGACTGTGGTTTGTTTTTGGTTTCCGAAGCCTATCATTTGGGTCAGGAGGAGACAGACTGGTTTGATAAGCCCAGGGAGGCGCGGGCGGAGAGGGTCAGGCACTACGGTGGCCACTCTTCCTCACAGAAGAGACCCCCGGTTAAGCACACCTACCACGACTATGATGAGCCCCCCGACGAGGACCCGTGGCAGCATGATGACTATCCCCAGCACCGCGAGCACCGGCACCACGGGGAGTACGGGCGCCATGCCGGCACCTCCCGGCACACTGGTGACGAGCCCCCACGCCGCTCGGCCAAGCAGCACCCGCGGGAACCTGGCCGCCACGAGCCCCGCAGCCACGGGCCACCGGCCGCCCCCAAGAAGGCGCAGCAGCCCGAGCCCCGCACGCCTGCACCCTACGGCCCCAGCTCCTCCGACTACACCCCGCCATCCCGCCCCACTGCTCACCACCATGGCACCGAGACTCCCAAGGCACAGAAGGCCCCCCAGCCACACGGGCTGGCCACCCCAGCGCTGAAGGCAGAGCCCCTCGCACACCCGCAGCAGCTGGCGGCCAGGCAGCAGCAGGCAGGGCAGCAGGCGGCGCGGCAGCAGCCAGCAGCGCGTCAGGCCACCCAGCCGGCAGGCTCTGCGCAGCCCGAGGCCAGGGGCAGGACACAGGGACCCCCATCGTCCCGGCCACCACAGCAGCAGCCAGGGCCAGCCCAGGCAGCGGGGAAGACGCCAGCCACACTCCACACACAGCCAGGCGGGCACCCAGCACCGCCGGTAAGTAGGGGCTCGGCCACCTCAGTTGCCTCCCCACCCTGCAGCTCTGCCCAGGACCAGCCTGGCTAGCTGAAGCCAAGGGCTGGCAGGGGAAGGGTTGGGGGCAGGAGCCATGGGGCAAAGCGTATCCCATCAGTGTGCCCACCATGGCCGCCCCTGGGTGCTGCGGGAGCAGCCATCCCCTCAAGGGGATGGACCTGGGAGGGGACAGACCTGTGCCCTGGATCCCTCCCTGCCACTTTTGGGGCTGCGGGGCCATTTTCCCCGCAGTTTTAGGGTGTTTCAGTGTTGCCTCCCGGCCTGGGGCCACCTGCAGAGGATGCTCTGCTGGGAGGGTGAGCCCTGAGAGCTGTTTTCCCTGTTCCAGCCAAAAGTGGAGCAGACGGACACATCCAAACCCACAGCGAAAGTGCCACAACAGCCAGGGAGAGCACCTGCGGCACAGCCCCTGGGAGCAGCAGGTCAGTGCGCCCGGCAGCACGGTGCTGTCCCCACCACACCGGCTGCCTGGCACCCCAGAGGCTTAGCCGAGCACCCTGGGCTGGGCCTGTCCCCTGCTAACGGTGGCTTTGTTTGTCCCCCAGCAGACGGCAAGGCTGGTCCGAGGGTGGCTGGGCCACGTGGTCCCACCGGCACAGCCACAGGGCAGCCCGGGGCAGAAGGAGAGAGTGTTTTCTCCAAAATCCTGCCAGGGGGGGCAGCGGAACAAGCAGGCAAACTGACTGAAGGTGAGGGCTGCTCCCGGGAATGGCGATGGGGCAGTGATGCTCTTCTGCACTGAGACGGGGTCGGGTGCCACAGGGATGGCCAGGAGCAGCCAGTGGGATGCGGTGCTCCCATGGTCTGGGGCAAAAGCAGTGGTTTGGGGGCCAGGGAGGTGGGGAACCAGGGCAACTGCGCCATGCTGACGCCTCTCCTGGCTTCCCCGCAGCGGTGTCGGCTTTCGGCAAGAAGTTCACTTCGTTCTGGTGAGAGAACGGCACAAGGTGAGTGCAGCCAGTGCCACGTGCTGCGCCATGGGTTCTCCATGCCCCAGCCATGCCTGACACCCTCCTGCTCCTCCCGCTCCCTCCCACCACAGGAGTTTGGGAAGCGAGTGGAGATCGAGTCGTTGCAGTGGAAAAACCTATGAAGAAGCCAGTGAATTCAGCATGCGGCGCCAGACTCTGAGTATAACGGTGAGTGTCCAGGACACAGCCATACACCAGTCCCCTCCATCGCACCAGTCCCCTCCATCGCACCAGTCCTCTCCGCCATGCCATCCCCAGGGCTCCCACGGGGGAGCTGTCCCCCTTGGCACCCACTGAGCCCTGCCCTGCCATGCTCCCAGCCCCCAGGGTGAGAAGGACACAGTGCAGTCCCGTCCCCTTCACGCTGAGCCACTCGTCCCCATCCTCATCCCCAAGCGCCAGCCCCAAGCCAAGGCATGGGGACTTGGCCTTGTTCCCCAGTCTTGGCAGCACCGCGTGGGCAGATGCCACGTGAATGCTGGTGCAGACTCTGGGTTTGCAGGGAAGGTTTGGGCAGCCTGAGCTTTGCGCCAGGAGCCCGTCCAGCGCGGGGGCGGTGGCAGCTGTTCCGCCAGCAGCGCCTCTTGGCTCGCCGCCGCCCTGCTCGGCCGGCACCGCCGCTCGGCAGGGTCCCCTCTGCAGGGACGTCGCTGCTCAGGCTAATGCCTCTCTCTCTGTCTCTTGCAAGCTTTTGAAAGCAGGGCAGTCCCTGGATGCTGGACCAAACAGCGGCCAAGCGGGTGACTGGCAGATGCCCTGGGGCGGGCGCCCCCCACGCCTGGCAAGCAGCTCCGGCACGGCACGTGGCGAGCCCCGGCGGCCGCCCCGAGGAGGCAGGCCTGATCCAGACCGTCGGATCAGGCCCTGTAGGTGGGCTGCGGCCCTTTCTCAAGATTATACGCAGAGTTGCTCCCTCCGAACCCCAGCTCTGGCCTCTTCATAGGTTTTTCCCCCCCGCGAACCGAGGGCCGGGCGCTGCGGGCGCCGCTTCTCCTTCCTGACCCTGTCTGCCCCGCTGGGGCCGACCCCACGCCCCCTGCACTGCGGCCTGCTCCCAGCCCCGCTGGGGAGCCCCCGGAGCGCGTCAGCTAGGACCTAACACTGTTTCACTACTGAAATACGAGGCCATAGGACTCTGACAGGCGGCGCCGACGCAGCCGCCAGCCGGGCACGTGTCCCGGCACGTGGTGCCGCCCCGAAGCCATTGGAAGCATTGAAAGGGCCACGCTCGCCCTCACCACGCAGCCAGCGCGCCCACCGCCGGGCACCCCTTTTCTTTCAAGAACAGCCTTAATCATCCCACTTTGATTTCTGTGTATACCTCATCCACACAGGGGGGGCACAGGGCGTCGTCGTGGGGGTCCTTTTTTCTCCGTTTCTCTGGGTTCATTTTATTTTGGTTTGGGGTGGTTTTTTTTAAACTTTATACCAAATCCTCTTCCCTCTTTGCTTTGTGCGATGAGTTAGCACACGGGCTGTCGTCTGTAGAAGCAATAGAGTGCAGGAGGCTACAAAAGAGCACAAATCCCGTGGAACAAGATCAGGAGAGCTTTGCCTCCGGCAGTATCCTTCCTCTTACTGTGCAATCCAAGTCCTTCTCAAGCCATTTTGCGGGGACGGCTGGCATGGCGGCCAGTGGCCAAAGCCCGCTTGCCGTGCCAGGAGGGGGTTCCCCGGGGGGGGGAGGCAGCCTGAGGAGGGGGCTTGCCAGCGTACAGCCACGCGCCGCCCGCGCCCCGCCGCCTCCCTGCACCGGTGGCACCCCCCCAGTGCCCCCCGCGGCGGGTGGCAGCCGCCCGCTTGCCTGCCTGATGTTCTATGCAACGAAATAACACGACTCCAGAACAAGACCTGTGAATAGCTAATCAGTTCAATGTCACGCCTAAGGGTTTCATCGCAAAGCGTGCCGCCGAGCAACCTGATAACTACTCTTTATCGACCACCCGTGCGTATGAATTCGTGGCATGTTCGACCCACGGAGGGCCACTTTGCCAAAGGGCAGCCCTAGCGCCCGTGACCGTCTGTCCCGTCGTAGAGCATGGCTTGCTACTTCTCTGCACGGTTCCACCCACCTTTCAGTGCTTGCTGTTCTTTGCCTGGACTTTTCTTTTTTTCTTTTCCATCAGTCCATCACTGTACTGAAAGCTCTTAGCAGAATTATGCACTTGTTATCGAGGACCCGGTCGCTGTGGGAAACCCACGCTCTGTGGCAGGTCCCTCGCAGGGGGCTCTGCCTGTGCCCAAGGCTGGGGGAGAGGCCGGCGGCTGTGGGATGGGGGGAGAGCAGCACTCCCATGGGGCAGCCCCACGCAGGACAGCCCTGGCCCTGTGCACACCGGCCGCCTCTCCCCACCGATGACAAGTGCATAGCCTGAGGGTGCCTCTTCCGGGCCCCCGGCCCCCGCCGCTCCTCGCGCTGTAAATACTTGTACAGTGTGTAAATTGCACGCGGGACCAAGACCCCCGCTGGGGCCCGTCTCGCCACCTGAGCACATCCGCCACCTCGCCTCCGCGCCTGCCGGGACCAGGGGCATGTAGCCCGCCCTGCCGGGCTGGGCCCCCAGCCCGAATTGTGGCAGTCTGCTGGCCGGGGCGGGGAGACGGAGCGTGCAAAGACGAAGGGCCGGGCGCGGCCGGGCGCTGTTTCCAGCAGTAAGTGCGATGCCGGGTGCGCTCCCTCTGAACATTGTGACGGTGTGCGTGTCTGCTGTGCTCTGTGCCACCCGTAGTGACCCCGTACCGTGCCGTACCGTGCCGTACCGTACCGCCCCGCCGCTGTGTCGTGACTCCCTCCCAGAAGCTGCCCCCTCACCAGGTGTTTCTGTGGGAACAGAATAAAAAGGACTTGACACAAACCACAGCCTGGTCCTGCTTCCTGCCTGCAGCGAGGGACGGGCGGGGGGGCCTGGATCCCTGGCACGGTCGGGGCAGGTGGGCTGGGAGCCCCGTGGGCCTGGTTGGCACCAAGTGCTGGTGTGCTCTGCTGCCACACCCGGGGCTGCTGGGCAGGGGGTGCCTGTGGGCCCCCAAGGGCCCGATCTGCCCCCCCCCCGGCCGGGCTGCTGGGCTGGGAGTTCCCTGTGGGTCCGAAGGGCCGATCCCCCCCGGTCTGCGCACGGAGGCCCTGTGCTGCAGCCACCTGCCGGGGAAACCACTCCGGGGCGGCCCAGAGGCTGCGGGGCCGCACCCTGGCCGCCGGGTACGGCTTCAAACGGAGGCCCGCGGGTGAACCGCTGTCTCTGGGCTGGAGCAGCCGCCGGGGGAGGGCGCGGCCTGGCCGGGGAGAAGCGCGGACGCGGACCTCGAGGCTTCCGGCAGCGGCGCTGCCCGCGCCCACCGCGGGGCGCCGCAGCGCCGGCGGCTGCC
>VYZW01053930.1:6837-20121 GCA_013401315.1 Balaeniceps rex | reverse complement strand
TGATAATATCACAGAATCATAATGGGTTGAGATTGCACTTGGTCTTGTGATAATATCACAGAATCATAATGGGTTGAGATTGCACTTGGTCTTGTCAGTAGAAAAGTCCTTTGTGATATTCTGCTACCAGTATCATCATTAACATAAAACTATATTTAATAATAATGTAATAACTTAACACCACATCATTTACAGAAAGTGCCTACATTATTTGACCTATCAAGATGTACTATCCAAATTCACCTCTTCACATGCATGGCTGAGACCTCAGAAATACTTAACACCCCCAAATCTTTCCATCTCTGATATGACATTGACCTTTGAAATAATAAGAGGTACAAAGTGGTATACAGAATAAGGGGCTGCCTATGAGGTGCAGGAAATGAAAAAAGTCAGTTCTGGATGTGGGAAAATGGTTTTTCAGTGTGAAAGTTTGTCAGTTTTCTGGAAACACAGGAAAGAGACATTGAAAAAGTAAGAGAATGTAGTACTAGTTCTGTGCTTTATCTGAAAAGAAAAATACTTAACAAGAGCAAGGATAAGAGTACAGGACTACAGATTAAATAGGGAAGGAAACGGTGGCAATAAACCTTGCCTACCTATGCTTTACTCCAGAGAAAGAAAATCAAAAGAAAAGTGTCAGAAGTGGTTTATTGTAGAGACATATAAAATTTATTCATACATGAATCCACTACATCCACAGAACGTCAACAATAGATTGTCCTCCTATGCATACATCCTGAACAGACAAATGATAGGATAGACGAAAGAAGTAAAGAAGGGTGTAGATCCAGGTTTCAGACATGTGGTGTAAGCCAATAGAAATCATAGAATCAGAGAATATCTCGAGTTGGAAGGGACCCATAAGGATCATCAAGCCCAACTCCCTGCTCCTCGCAGGACTACCTAGAACTAAACCATATGACTAAGAGCGTTGTCCAGATGCTCCTTGAACTCTGACAGGCTTGGTGCTGTGACCAATTCCCTGGGGATCCTGTTCCAGTGACTTACATTTCATGGTGAGTGTTGTATATGAAACATTTCATTGTGATTTAAAGTGCCATCCTCCAACTTCTACAGCTACTGCAAGGGTTCCTTGTAAAGATTATGCAAGATGGAAGAAAAAGTAGCTCCTCAACTATAGTATAACATAGTACAGCTGTAAATCACAGAAAAAAATACAAACTGTCTAGGGAATTTAGTATCAGTAAATTATCAGAGACCTGGTTGTGACAATAAGCTACTGCCAAAGGGTTTGGTAACTGGAAAGAAATCCAGCTATTATGAATCACTGGAGGACTCTTCATACCCAGACGATTTCATCAACACCAAGAGAGAATGATTGCTATTGGACAGTATTGCTAAATGTAAGGATTCTGTTTAAACTTTGTTCCTTGTATAATTCTCAGACTTGGTTTTAAGGTTAATTGAAAGAAGCAATGACAGGCATGTTATGACAATTTGACATGAAGAGCAATGATACAACCTAACACTCAGAAGAGAGTTGCTGACACTGTATGCTGTATTTTGACAGGTCTTCTATTTAAATAAAAATCTGATAGCTATCTTCTATAAATTTCTCCGTTTTTCTTTGTTATGAACAGCAGTAACATACATATGCACTTTTAATAAATAAATGTCTTTTAAATTACTAGGCTGATAGCAAGAAAAAGTGACTGAAATTAAGCCTTTCTTGTTTATATATTTCAAAACTGCCAAATACAGAAGATTCACACTTTTGGAAATATGATCGCACAGTTATCCTTTACCTTTTCTCCTGCCCACACTGTCTGTACGTTGTATCTGTCTTCTTGTGTTTCATCCTAACTGCAAGCTTTTTGAAGTAAAGAAAATCTCATACAATAACCTCCCACTACGCTGCTGCTGCAAATAAACGTTCTTAGTCAAAAAAAGACACAAAATGAAATATCATAGCACTGTCTGGATTTTGACTTTTGGTCTTTTTAGAAGTGTGTAAAAACAATTAACACACAAATTGGCTTGTTGCAATTTTTTTCCAAAGTGTTTTTTCCAGGAAATCTAGCTGATAAAAATCACGGTTAGGACTGTTGCACTTCCATCACAGCACACTTAGATGTCACAGTTGTGCAGTTGGAGGATAAACAGCCATTTTAGAAACAGAAAATATAGTATGATACATATAAAACTATTTGCTATGACAGGTCCTACTTCGTATCTCTCTGACAATAACTTTACAGGACAGGTATTTTACTAATGCTGTGTACAAATTGTACAAATCTTGAAGTTAAGATAAGAATCGAAGACCAAGTTATTCTAAACTAAGAGTTAATGTCTGAGCAGTTATGTGTAATGTTTATCTTTATACATTTTAAGATCCTAGAGATCATTGCAAAGTTTGTGTGCAATGACTTTTTTTTCTCATTTCTAGTATATATAAGCTTAAGTGTGCAGAATATTGTGGAAAACTGAAATATGTAGATCTGGAACTTGGTAGAACTTGAAAGAAGGTAACGCATGAATGAAATCAAGATACAAAGGAGAAGTTCAGAGAAAAGACACTGGAAGAAAATTTGAGAATAAAGGACCCTTCAAAGTAAACAAAGTTTTTCTATAAAAAGTATTCCAGCAACATATACCAAAATTGGCATTCAAACGCATCCCAAATATATAGAAAATTAGGTGTTTCTTGTCTCTAGAGACAACATTCCTAGAAAGGAAGTTTGCTGCTAATTAATTTTGTCCTGGACCGCTCAGTTCTCAGTAAACAAAGAAATAAAGACAAACTCAATGTACATCAAGAGCAAAATTAATAAATAAATAAACAAACATGTTGACTCATTCATTAAGACAAAGATTCTCAGTGGTGCCATAAGGTCTCTTTTAAATGGGAGCTCTTCGAGAAGGAGATAAAAACACTTTCCTTAGTCACTGCCAACATCAATTTAGAATTACAGTATACAAAATATACTACACATTTCCCAGTTTCCTTCAGAAGGTAGTCCTTGCTTTGGACCTACAATTCCCATTAATACTAATATGTGCATGTATCAATATCTTTTCTGCTTTTTTATCATAAAAGAATGATTACAAAGACAGACATCTGTAAGTATTCTGATATACAAAACCAAAAACCTGAATACATTGAAGAGTTACATTGTTCAGCTCTCTAGATATTATTGCAAGATGACTGTAGTATGTAATTTTTTTCATAAGGAAATCTCTGGATATCAGTCTTCAAAACTGATATCGCCAGAGACGGCGATTATTAGGAAATACGATGTTGTAGTTGTTTTTTATGGTAAGATTTATAGAGAGAGGAGAATCTCTCAGAATCTCCAAGGGAGCCTACTTCTTGAGCTTTTCCTTGTTTCCATAAAAAATGCCTATTTTAACAGAATTTCAAGTACTAAATCTGGCTTTTCCAGTGGTTGTGGCACTATCAATGCACTATACCAAAGCTTTACCTCCTGCTGTTGAGATGACCTTAGTGGAGCATATAGTTTGAAAAAAAAGAGTTGAGTTAGAGGTAAAGAAGATAAAGAGTGGGAGATGTGCACGAAATAAGAAATCAAAGTGTATATGGCATAAAACCCTCTGAGATGGTGAAGCTTTTGTGCAGAAGGGCTGATATCAGAGCTGAGTCAGTAGAACAGGTACTGCATGCCAACTTTCTGGGTCTAAGAAGCCAATTTAAGTAGCAATGAATTAAGGGGGAAAAAACCCTAAGGCAAATGCTAAAAAAGAAATTTATCTGAGTGGTCATTTTAGTTACAAGAGTCAGATGCTTGAGCCACAAAATGCTGTGACAGAAGCCAAAGGAGAGGAGTCAGGAGGAAAACAGGCATGGAACAAGCAGGGCTTTTCTAATGGGAAAAGTTCCATATACAGAAAATCAAGAAATGCAAACAGCACCTGAAGTAAAAAAAAAAAAATCTTAGAAAAGCTGTTTCTTTAAATAGAAAGTATGTTATACAAAGACATACTGATATTACAGGAAAAGAAAAAGATGAAGAAATAATATAGCAATAGAGAAGGAATTTAAAGATACAAGTCCCATCAAAAAAGCTAGGCGTGATGGGGGAAATCAGTAAGAAATGTTGCCAAAGAGATATAAAAAGACTGGGGTGATTTTTTTTTTCCTAAATAGCATAATCAAGGCAATGAAGTGTAAACCTAAGCAAGAATTATCTTATTTGGAAGGTTTTTTAGATTCATATTGGAAAACAAAGGCACTGAGAAGTAGCTAGAGTAAAAAGCTCAGTATCCCCCAAATGACTGTACAAGTGCTGTAAAGAATAACTTCATTCACAACAGCATAAGCTAATAACAAAATAAGAGCTCTGGAGGAGGAAGTCTGTCTTATTTAATTTTCTTCTTTTAAAGTGAATTCATTCCTTTCCTCTATTGATTTAGGGTAAGAGAGATTTGATTCACTCAGTGAATGAGACAAAGAGGTGATCTTTGCCACCTTGCCAGTGGTAATGTTTGCTTTTGTGTAATACTCTACTTTTCATTCAGAAAGTGGATTTTCCTGAGTGAATCCTGAGTGAACATTTGCCGGTAAATACCTGCAACGTGCCAGCTATAAATCTAGAACATTGATGGCCTTTTTAAAAACTCACCATGATTTAAAAGGCTGTGAAAAGTGAAAGGTTTTTCAGTGCTGAAGACCAATCATTTGTCCTAAGGACGTAAATCTGTTTGGATTAACTAACTGCTTATAAACCCATGGACTCCTGAGTTAGTTGTGCAAGTGCTGGACTCTGAATAGAAAGAAACTGGCTATCTTCAGATAACACAGTCTGTTAATCACAAGAACTTTGTGATGTTCAACAGGGAAAAACAGTAAGTGCTGTCCCTGGCACAGGCTAACCCCCTTCAGTAGCACAGGCTTGGCACTCACAGCCTGGCAGCAGTTCTATGGAAAAGCGCTTGGGGCTCCCGGTGGACAGCAAGCTGGGCATGAGACAGTTGTGTGTCCTGGCAGCAAAGAGGTCAACAGCATCCTGGGCTGTATGAGCAGGAGCAGAGCCAGGAGATCCAGGGAAGGATTATTCCCCAGTAGCTGCCACTCATTAGACTGTAGCTAGATACTGCGTTCAGTTTTGGCCCCCACACTATAGGAAAGATAACAAAATGGAGCAAGTTGAGGGGAGAGCTACCGGGATGGTTGGGGTTGGAGCACTGGCCTGGTGAGGAGAAGCTGGGGGAGCTGGGTTTTTTCAGCCTGGAGAAGGGGCGCCTCTGGGGACAACTAACAGCAGACCTCCCATGCTTACATGAAGGTCATCAAGACAGAGCTAAGCTTTTCAGAGTGGCATGTGGTAACAGGGTGAGAGACAGCAGGCATATGTTGAAGCAAGAGAGGGTCAAACCGGTTATAAGGAAAAGTGTTTTCCTCATGAGGACAGTTGAGCAGTAGAACAGGTTTCCCAGAGAGGCTGTGCAAGCTCCATCCTTGGAGATTTTCAAGATTCAATAGGATAAATTCCTGAGCAACCTGGTCTTGTCCTATAGCTGACCCTGAATTATTGTGTTAGGATATGATGCTCTGTATGTGATTTCCCTTTGCTCCCTTCCAGCACAAAGAGAAGCAACCTAGCTGAGACACCCAGTGCAGTCATATTCTCACCACAGGCATTACCACCAGCAGTAGTAGACATTACCATAGGCATTGCCACCAGAATGCAGTAAGGGAGTATTTTTCTCCTAGCTGTAAGTCTTCAGAGCAGAGCTCTGGTCTCTTCCTTTCAGATATACCTAGAAAAACCACTGAGTTCAGTTTTCAGCTTAAGCACTCTTATGCTTCCTCCAGTATTTTTCCCAATGGGCACCTCAGGATTATCCTACAATGGAGCATTTTCCTGTGTAAGTGCTCAGGTTAGTAAGCCTTCAGTGCAGGCTCAGTGCCACAGAAAGATAACTGCATAACACGCCCTTGTATAGATTTCACAATCATCACAATGCTTATTATTTACATAATGCATCTTCTTAATGCTTAACACACTATTAGCAATCTGCATTTAGTAACAGTAGGGTCATCAAGCTGCAAAATCCTCAGATGGCACCTAATTGTTTTACATTTCAATATTAGTTTTGATTTTGCAACATCTTTTTTATTACATCTTAAATTTTAATGCATTTGATTTGCATGTTCTTTGGGATCTGAAAGCATTTCACACAAACTTATCAGAACACAGATACAAAAATGAAACAAGCCCCTCAGCAGCTGCTGAGATTTCTAGAAGGATAGAAAATTCTGGTAAATTTTACAAAGAAGTGATGGAAAAAACAAAGATCGAGGAAGGATGCACTACTGAGAAGAAAAAAAAAGGGAAGTGTTCAAATATATAATCAATAAGGAATCAGTGAAGCAGAAGTAGGACCATATAGCTGACAAGGGTAATATTGTGTTGATACACTGCCAAGAGAAAGTAATGAATTCTTTCACTCACTTTTCACAAAGCAACATGATATTAATGCCATGAACTGACAGATACTTCACAAAGTAGAAGAGAAAAAATATCGAAGGTACACAAGTTATAAAGAAATCAGGGTGTCTTGTTGGAGAGAAGCAGAAAACATGGCTTTAATCTGCACAAATTTTAGAAATAGATTTTGATCTTGTAAATTTATCTCCAAAAATGTAATGATTAAGGTATACAAAGAGTAAGTTGACTAGGATTTTCTTATGCAACAGTGAAAGGCTTTGTCTGGAAGTACATAACTAGTGGAGAGCAATATTAGGATTGATTTTTTTGCTCATTTTACATGCAGTGATAAAAGGCGATGACAGTAAGTAAAGAACTGGTCCAGACTGAAAGGAAAGAAGTATAAAGACACCAAACACACTGAGAATGACCTCTGCTCATTTTCAGAAGTCAGATTCAGGAGTATAAACTTGTCACAATGAAGAAACATCTATATTTGACTGCAGTGAATCACAGGTTCAAGACTGAGAAGAGATGCTTAATAGACAAATCCTATAAAAATCTGGAAAGAATGAATTTATACATAGTGTTGTATAAAATAATTATTTTTCTATTCAAATTCATCCTGATTAAATTACACTGGAGATGGTGAACGTGGTTTTTGCATCTGGTTTTTTTGTATATATTATTTATTGTCTCAAGTGAGTTGGAAGAAATTAAGAGTAAGGTAACAAAAATTTACGGATGACACAAAAACTGTGAGGAATTCTCATTATGAAAAAAAACAACAGCTGAACACAAGCAGATTTGCTGCGAGGTGCAAAATAACAAAATAAGGTGAAAATTTGCCAAATACAAATATACATTTCTATAGAAAAATGAGCCAAAACTTCATTATACAACAGTGACTTGAATTTTACTGTGCTGAGAACTTGCAATGAAGAAATGCCAAAGAAATTCTAAGTTCTAGTTTCATTTTGCTTTGAATTTGATAACGCCATTTGATCCTGAAGCTGTTTTATCTATCCACTTGGGTTAATTAGAAAAAGTCAGAGTCACCAACCCAGCAAACAAGTGCCTTTCCTTTATACCCGGTATAAAACGAGTGGTCATCTTCACATGTGACTGGAACACAATGTCCCCAGCCACATAAAGAAAACCTCAATTAGGCACAGTTTTGCAGGCAGCAAAAAAAGGCCATGGCAATTTTTTACTGCTTAGATATCGCGTCACAAAACAGAGCTACTGCAGTACATTTTTTTCATGGCACACAAAAAAATATTTCTCTACCTCCTGAAATCTATGCAAATGCATTGACATGAATACAACTTGACATAGATTAACTTCTGCTGATTCACCAAGGTCAGGATTTCCCCCTCAACAAAGAATTAAACAAACTCTGTGAGTGGGAAAGAATTATCTACACGTACTAGCACTGCAAATATCAGGAAGAATTTCCTGAAATGAGATCCATCAGAAGAGTAAGTACACTACCTCAGGGAAAAAGATGGAAAACCTATTTTTTTTAACATCTATATGGAATATATACATAAAGCATTCCTACATGTACTGAAATGTAGGTAATAGTTCACTGACAATGGTTACATGTGACAGTTTAGTGGCATGTTTACACATCTTACAATTTTCTTAAAACGACCAGTAGAATCAGTACTGCCGTAATGAATGGCTTGTCTAAAATCCTCTTTTAACATTTTCTGGTGCATTTTGATTTGTTGTTGATGTGCATAATACGTTTATTCTCTTCTCAGTTAAAGGTTTGTCAAAGTAATGTAACCCATTGCCTTCTCTTCATAAAATGTTGGTTTTCCAGAGTAATGCTTTTTTAACTGCAGTCTCAGAAATATATATAAAGAATAGGAAAAAGTGAAGATGACAGAAATATAACTCATAATTATTATAGAAGTTGTAATGGTTACCTCCAGTAAGATGTATGGTGAATGAAAGTCCTTATATGAAACAATTTTCAGCCAAATAAAATGTGATTTAAATTTGTCATACTTACCATGAGAAGTCTATCTCCAACCTGCAACCTCCCATCTTTTTGCGCAGCTCCTCCATCAATAATCTTGGTGACATAAATGCTGTTGTCCCCAGGGATGTGTTGGTTTCCAACCCCTCCTGCAATACTGAATCCCAGACCTGGAGAAGATACGGAAAACAAAACATTAGCAAAACAATATATAACATTAAAGAGGAGTGCAAGAGTAGCATATATTTAATCTACTGTACAATTACAGTATTTTTTACAGAAATACAAATAACGTAAGAGATATTTGTGGGGTCAATATTCTCTCACTTTCCCTGGAAGATCAGGGACAGAAATAAATTAAAGAAATTCTTTGTCGTGTACAATTATGGGAAGGTAGAGATAAAAAGAATCAAACCAGTGATGATTTTATACCCATGGCTTGTCCTCGCCATGGGCCAGTACAGCCTATGTCAAGAAGTTATGGCACAACTTGCCATGACTCGTAATAAAACTCTGAAGCTTGAAGTTGATTTTGTTAAATATTGGTATAAAATACATCACCATCTATCTGAACAAAATGTATTCTGATTGTCCACACAATCTGAAAAATACTTGGAGAGGTGTACTGCAGATTTTGCAAGCTTCTGTAGTACCACAGTGAAGGGTCTGTGAGAGTGAAAGATAAACGGTGTAGATATTTGGATTTAAATCTGCTTCGCATATTTTTGTAGGACACAAATATCTTTGGCTATGGATACGTAAAAAAAAGAAAGCAATAGTCCTTTGTACATATATAACTTCAGTTCAGTGATCTGTGAAATTCCTCGATAAACACCCAAAGAGCCAAACTTTGGAACAATGTCAATAATACATGCCGATATGATTCAGGAAAAGGAAGGCAAATTAAATAGATGTTGGGAGAAGAAAAAAAAGACAGGTTTTACCCTTTTCCTACTTTTCCTATCCTCTGACACATTGCATAAGCAGACAAATCATTGCTTTCATTTTTAATAACATTTTTATCTCTCAATCAGAGAGAAGACAGAAACTACTTTATTTCCATAAAAATCTACTTCATACAGCTAATTTTTCATAGATCATATAGCTAATGGGAACTTCCAGCTGAACAAATAAGCTGCTACTGACAATAACCTGCTTAGATTATTGCTTCAACCAGGCATTTCTCTTTTAGCTGTACAGAAAAAATAGTTATATCTATATAGAGAATAATCACTAGTTTTATCTATGAAATCTATGCTGTTCAGTCATTCTTAAAACAAACATGTTAGTAATAGCTGCAACCTGAGCAGTAAAATGCAATACTAAAAAATGAGTTGCCTGGAATTTGACATTTTATTGCAAACTCACCTGCCTGACTGCTTGGGCAATAAAACTTAAAGGAGGGTATATTTAATATACACAGGCTTTTTTAGCAGCTGTATGAGTACAGAGATAAGATTTTTTGAGTGAACGAAATCTTTTTGATTTTTTTTTTCTCACATTATTTTCATTTGATCATTATTTTAGCTTAAAAAAGATGTGAGGTTAGATAACGTAATGGGCTACTTAATGGATAGTGCCAAAATAGTAAATTACAAAAAGAAACCTCTTAATTTACATCTCAAATTGAAATACTACTTAATTAATTAAGATAACTATTAACAATACACATGAAGCTAATTCATAAGTATGGGATAATTAAAATAAAGCTTTATTTAATTTCCAGCTAAAGCTTGTGATTACTGTTACTATTTATGCGCTACTGCCAGGACAACTACAGGGGTAAAAAGATTATGATTTCTTCAGCGTGGAAGAATTTGTTCATTACCCTGGGCCTACTAACAAAGAAGCAAAAAGATATTCTAAGAAAACATCAAGAATGGAAATCTTTAAAACATTAGTTGTGGACAAGGAACAATGATTGAGTAATGTTCCTTGGTGACATAATTATCATCCTTTTGACCCCCAAAACATCTGCATATGCTCCTACCAGTAAAGTGAAGATCTGAGGGTATTCCAGAATGATGATGAGAGCAAATGAGTGGGCTAGACTGCAGCCAGAGAGCTTTCTTCAGCTCCACTGCTCACCTAGGGCATGACCTTGGGAAGATTAGGTTGTGGTATGCTGCGATCCTCTTCTCTCCCCTTTATTAACACTGTACCCTTGTAAAGGGCAAGGTCATTTCTGACCGTATAGCTGTTCTGTATTTTGTGCAAAGGGGTTCCTAATTCATCCTGGTCCTGCTGCAATATAAGCAAATAGTAGCAAAGATAATCCCTTCCATCTTCTGCAGCGCTGAGTGAGGTGCTGGTGTTTGCTGTTTGTTTGCATGGTTGTATCACAACTGACATATGAAACTGCAAAAAGAAAGAGCACTAACACATGCTACTCACATTACAAAAGTGAAGTTTACAATGATGAAAGGAGCAACTTTTTCTGCTTCTCTAGTCTACATAAAATGTAGCTGCGTTATAATGCATGGGGCTACATTGTGTTTGTAAGCAGGGTGTGCCTCTGGGATCCAAAAAACCAGCGCTGAGCATAAAAAGGTTTAAAAGAGCAGAAAAGTATGGGGGGTAGTACTGTGAGGAGAAAAGGGAGAGTGGGTAGGAAAGACAACTGAGGAAGAGAGAGAGATTCCATGTCTTTCCTATCAATAATGATTTTGTTTCATTGCCTAATCGTCTTTAAAAGATTTCTTCTTGTGAAAAATGGGGAATGGAACTATGGCCCATTTAATTTTACTTAAATGACTTTTGCTAATTGCTAGGGCACTAGGAAGGTATACCACAATAAAACTTTTGGATAGGATTCATATAGCCAAATGACATCAGACAACTTTGATAATCATTTATGCTACCTTTATAATCAATGAAAATTCATTAAGGGCTTTTAAAGCATGATTCATCTCATCTCAAAGAGACATCTGAAAGAGATGAGATGAATCACACTCTTGGTTTCTGAAAGGCTGGGGGCTGGATGTGGGAAGAGGTGGGTGGGAAGATCAGTGCTATAAAAGTTCACAACCTGAGTTAGAGTTTCACCTCCATTTAGACTGAAGGTTTCTGTTTTGTTTTAAGACCTCAGAAAGGTTTGTGCATCCCTGGTGTGGATCGCTCTTGCCACTAGCTACATCAGGTTAGTCTCATATCAGATTCTTACTCTATTCTAAAACCAGAGAATCATTCAGACATTTGGGAAGACAAGGAGCAAGATATGTTTTCTAAACTTGGTCTTTTTCATTACTCCATTGAAATAAAAAAAATCAAAATAAAATAGCATATTTAATTGCAGAATCTTTTTCTTATTGACTCCTGTGGTTAGGAAAACATTGCCATCAGAATGTAGAAGATCAGGAGTCACTTCAAGGAATGCCCTCCCTCTCACTTCCTATTTTGCTAATGTGCAATCTGCTTCACAGCAACACCTCAGCTTGGACAGAGCGTCCAACTTCCTCACAACAGGAATTAGGTGGAGGATAGACTTAGGAGTGGAGATAAGGAAGACATTTTTTATGATGAGGCTGGTGAGGCACTGCAATGGGTTGCCCAGAGAAGTTGTGGGTCCCCCATCCCTGGAAGTGTTCAAGGCCAGGTTGGATGGGGCTTTGAGCAACCTGGTCTAGTGGAAGGTGTCCCTGCCCATGGCAGGGGGGTTGGACTGGATGACCTTTAAAGGTCCCTTCCAACCCAAACCATTCTATGACTCTATGGTTCTATGAAGAAGAGAAGACTACTCCAAGAGGAAAAAGGAAAGAGAACTGGCTTTAGTACTGGTGTACGACCAAGTCAAATTGAACTTTGTTCAAAACCACTGAAGAGAATAGGAACATATAAGATTGGGCCAATGTGGAAACTAGGGAAGATCAATCAAACTCTATTTCCTTCCATTTCCACTGGATAGGTGTTTGTAAAATTCATCTGCCTTTGGGTACCACAAATGCTGATCACTGATCCTGTGGATAATAACATGTGTAGTAGTGGGACGAGACAGGAGACATTACTGTTATCACAAAGAGGAAAAGGGACAAGGGAAAGAGCTATTCCATCAAAACTGAAACTGCAGAAAAAGTATTGATATTAACAATAGTCAAGGATATTGATTCATATCTTTTCCTTGGATTATAAGTAAAGAAAACATTAAAATATTTGAAAGGGTAATGAAGCCGTAAAGAAAAAAAAGTTGCAGCCAAAGCAATTCAAGAGCTTCCCAAGTCTCAATCATAGCTATTTCACAAAAAGGTAACCAGTGACTATTTACATCTATTTTACATTTTTTGCTGCATCAGATACACATTTTAAATGCATCATTATATTAGTAAAAACATATATTCTAATTACTTTTCTGGTAAAAAGTAGGCATGGAGGCTTCCCCTATGATTAGTCCAGCACCAGGTGCCTCTGTGATAATAATAAAATTACTGTTTAAGACACAGGGCATAAATCACACTGTGGGCATATCATTTTCCAGTAACTAAAGAGGGATCCTAAAAGATCAACTGCAGCTAGATAATGTCAGCTTTCTAATAAGAAGTGAAATTAAATGAAACTTTCACTCATAACCCAAATGGGATGTTGCGTTTTGCTACTATCCTACAGAGAGAACCAAGTTTATTTTAAGCCAGCAAACAGAAATGAGGATTTTAGATGGTAAATCCAACATGAGTTTCACAGTCCTAGCTGGGAACCTCCAAATAATGGGGAAGCCAAAGAAAGTAGCATTTAAGTCATAACCTTAAAATGTAATTGTGTGATTTGCAGGTAGTTAACCAAAACAGTGTGCTCTAGAGACATAAAATGCGTAATTCCTAATTGCTGGATTCCTGGCTTTAACACAGTATGCCTTACTGCCGACAAAGTGACCTGTTGAACATAGAGTAA
>VYZW01053929.1:10822-34251 GCA_013401315.1 Balaeniceps rex | reverse complement strand
CCCCGTCCACCCTCCGTCCCCAGGGAGGAGCAGCTGGACCACGCGAAGCCGCTCCCCTTCCCTCCTCTCCTCTATCCATCACCAGCTCCAGAGCTGGAGACCGGGGGATAATTTTCCCCTCTGCACTAAGTAGGGTTTTCTAAAAGAAGGGAAGCGAGAGCCCATTATCCGGCTCCGTCGCCCACCCCCACGGCTCCCTGCAGGGCATGAAATAACCACCTGCCAGCTCCCCGTAGCCCCGCGCCACGGCAATGATATCGCAGCTTCCCCTGTCACTATTGTCAGAGCAAAATTTAGATACCTGGTAATGAGGAGGTTTAATATGACAGATGAGAGGTTGACTCATTTAAAAAAAAAAAAAAAAAGGCGAGAAGGAGAGAGAGCTGAATTCAGGGTCGGATCCTGCGCTCGTAAATCAGGAGGCTGTCAAAGTCATCCCCATGCCGGTGGGGAGCTCTCGACCCCAACCCAGACCCACGGCAGGGACCTTCGCTGGTGCTGAGGCCACAGGGAGGAAAAGCCAGGGACGGAGGGGGAAGATGTTTTAGGGGGTCCCTGAAGTTTTGGGGACCACCCACCCTGCTCCCCCCCAAGCTGCCTCCCACCCCCGGGCCGGGGGAGTTCGAGCCCAGGAAAAGCCTCAGCGCCTGACGGCAGCAATGTTCGGCTTTGCGGGTTTTTTTTTTTCCTCTCGAATGGCAAAACCGCACGGCAAGACGCAAACCCGAGGCGGGGGCAGCCGAGGCTCTCTGCGTTGCCAGCACCCGGACCCCAACATCGCCCCCCATTTCCTCGGGCACCCCCCATCCCGAGGGTGCACCCTGGGGTGCGCCTGTCCCCCAGTGCAGCCCAGCAAGGTCCCCGCTGCCAGCACCCTCGCTACGGTCATGGGAAGGATGTCAATGACTTGCAAGTCCCAAAACACAACACGCGGAAGGGGGCCAACCGCTGGTGGTGGCAGGATCCCACCACCGGGACACGGGAACGGGGTCCCCAGGGGCGGCTCAGCAGCGTGAGGAGGGCGAAACCCTCCCTGCAGGGAATTTAGGGGCTCTCCATGCAAGGGGCTGGGATTTCCCCCAGTAGCGGAGGGGACAACTCTCTCCCCGCGGTGGGTTTTACCCAGGGGAAACTCCATGAGACCCAAGCGCTGCTCCGAGCCACCGGCGAGAGCGCTGGAAACCCACGGCAGCCCCAGGGGACGCGGCGGAGAGCGGAACTGTCCTGGGGGAAACACTCCTCTTCCCTCCCGTCTCAACGGGATGGGAGCGGGGATGCACCCTCCGCAGCCAGCCCAGGGCATCCTGCGCTCCCCTTCCCTTCGCCCAAGGGTAGCGTGGCACAAATCTCCATCCCCCACCCCCGGGGACTCCGCACCCCATCCCCACCCAGGAAGGGACACCCAAGAGCAGCTTTGCAGCCCCTTCGGCACCCAAAGCATGGCACGGGCTCAGCCTGGGAGCCGGGGCTGCCGAGAAGCCGGCGATCCCCAAGAACCAGAGCTCAGCCCTCGAGCACGATCCTCCCTCGCAGCGCACGACCCCAGCAGCGCCATCCCCAAAGGCTCAGCCCTTCCCCAAGGGCCACCAAGATCTTTCAAACCAGCCTCCCAAAATCACTCTTTTTTTTTTTTTTTCCTCCACCCCCAAGCACTGCTGAGTAATAGCAGCAATGCCAAAAGTCACGCGGCTGCTGGTTTTATTTGCATCTACCGACTGCTAACTGCACCCATGCCCGAAGCATGGACATCCATTGGGTCCAAAGACGCGACGGTGACGCAGAAGCCGACGTTGACCCTGCATTGCCCCATCCCACGCTCCCGGGCAGGGTTTACCCGTCCTAAGCTCCCAGGCAGGGAGCACCGGGCTCCCCGGGGGCTGCAGGGTCCAGCACGCATCTGGGGTGCGGAGGAGCTGGTGAAGCCAGGAGCTTCCCATCGTTGGGAAGGGGATGGTGGCCACCAGCTCTACTTGACCACAAGAAGAAGGATAAGAAGCAAATGAGCTTAATTTGTCACTGATATGGCAATGCTGAATACTGGGAGGGTGACGCCGGAGCAGAGCTCGCCAGAGAGTCCCTTGGGGAGATGGAGGGGAAAGATCTGGCCAACACCACCAGGAACGGACAGGACCAGGCTCCTGCCTCCATCCCAGGGCTCAGTCTCAACCATCGCAGCTCCGACCAGCCCTGAGCACTTCCAACCTGGAAACAAAGCCACAAAAACTGGCATCCTGGCCATCTGCTTTTCTCCGAGGTGGACCTGCCCGTCCATCTGTACGCGTCCCCACCATTTCCATGCCAAAAACTGACTTTGCTCCGTAGCCACAGGCTCACGCTCGGCGCATGCTGCCACCCAACAGCTGGGAGCTTACCACTGCGCACCGCTATTTTTTTAATAAAGCAAATGAAGGTGCACAAACAGCATTAATTATTTGGGACTGTAACAGCACCATGATTTGCAGAGACCAAGGCCCACGGGCACGAGAAACCGAGCAGAAAAAGCTGTCCCTTGGCCCCAAGAGCTACAACCCAAGTGCCATGGGAGGAGAAGGAGCCACCGATGCCCACCGAGAGGCACGGACCAGGGTCTGGCTGCCACCAAACCCAAACCGAACTCACTCTAAGCCAACGGGAGGAACTGGGACAAGATGCCACACAGCAAAACCAGGTTTAACTCCCTCTTCCCCCGCGCTGCCTTGAAAACATGGCGGCTCCAACCCAGCACCCGAATAACGTTGCATCAGCCGCCACATCTACCGCTGGCACCGGCACGCCGGGGACCCCCGATCCGGAGCACAGCACCGCTGGCGTGCCCCGGGGACCATGGGGCACCCAGAGCTGCTGCAGCCAAATCCGGGGCAGGGGGGTGGACGCAAACCAGCTCAAGGTCCCTCGTCCCCGGCGTGACTCACGGCTGTTGGGACCGGGGGATGCCCGCCGTGCCACAAAGGCTTTGCCGTCTGCCGGGACGAGATACGGCCCCGCTCCCCCGCCTCGTCAGCACCTTGCACGCACATGCAACCGTAGGCAAAAGGCTGACGCGGGCCGGGGCCGGATCCTCACCCCACGTTCCCGAGCTGCGAGCCAGCAAGGCGGGTGGGTGAGGATCCGGCCCCGGCTCGTCAGGCGGCCGAAATACAACGAGACAGCTGGTTCTCAGCTGTTGCCGCTCACTCACAAGACGCACATTCTAGACACAGGCGCACAAATCCTGTCCTCCCCGCTCCCCAGCACCGCAACCAAGGCAAGCCGTGGTCTGCCCACACCGACAGCCATTGCTGGCAGCTCCGGCCAGACCCGCCGGGTGACGGTTCCCAGGGAGAGGGGACGCATCCAGACCCCACCCCGGGACACGTCCTCCAGGAATAGCAGGGAAAATTATTCTTTTAAGAGGGTTTTTTTTTTAACCCACCCAAAATTTGTGTTTTAACAGGGAGGATTTAGGTGAGGGAGAGTCCCCTGCCGGGGTCCCGACCGGCAGAGCCCTTCTCCAAAAGCCGCGTGCCGGAGCGGCAGTGATTTTGGCCAGATTTCGGGTTTTGGGGGTGCAGATGCTGCCCACGTGGCCCCCCCAGGCACCCCAGCAAACCGCAGGGGCGACGCTCAGGACAGCGACGGGGATGCCCAGCCACCGTGGGAAACGCCAAAATTTGGCACTTTCCAGAGGTGCCGCTAACGTCCCGGGGCTGGCACCCTCCAAGCTCCCGTGCCGGGGCACCGCCGGCACGTGGCTGCGGTTGAAGCCAAGGGCTCGGTTGCCCGGTGGCCGGAGGGACGGCAGGGAAGGCGCTGGGATGCTCCTGCGGCACAGAGGAGATGGACCCCGAGGGCGGGAGAGAGCTCGGGAGCCGTCACGAGTGCAGGAGCGTCACGGATAAACACCACTCACAATTCCTCTTGGAAAAGGGAAAATATTGGGGAAAAAAACCCAAATAAGGCATTTTTTTCCTGCAGACTTGCAAAGGGGGCGAGAGAGAAAGCGTGGTTTTCGGAAGGCACGAGTTTGCAGGTAGAGGTGAATATAATTCAGTCAAATTTTTGGCTGAAGGGTGGGGATGTAAAATTAAATAAATATAAATAAATAGCTGCCCAAATCGATGGTTTGCCCAGAAGAGGTGGAGGAAGAGGAGGAGGAGGAGGAAAAGGCTTTGCAGAAAGCAGAAACCCGGGACCCTGCGGCGGGGATGAGACCCGCGGCCCCAAACCCTGTCCCCGAACGGCGCCGACCCTGCTGCGACGGCGTCCCCCGAGGCGAGAACCCGCTTCGCCCGCCCGCGGCGATGGGTAAAGGGTTGGCTTTAACCCCAAGAGCGAAGTTTATCCACCAGCCCCGGCTGCGTTCAAGCCGTCCATGAGCATCGGAGCCAGGGCAGCGCACGCGAGCGGTTTCTTGGGAGGGAAACGCTAAAAGCCGTCCGGGTTTTGAACTTGAATTTTCACAGAAGTGGGTATTAAGATGATCAGCGTTATTAACTCTAACCCTGATCCGGGCAGGCCTGGCCCCAAAGCAGTAACGGCGCAAAAAACCCTGAAAAATAACCAAGATGGAAAAAGCTTTTTCTAGGATGAGCCAAACTCCGTGCCGGTCCCAGCCCTACCACATCCATCCCTCGTGCGGGACCGACCGGGCCGGCTGCTAGAGCAAACCAAACATTTATGAAATAGTTAAGGGAGGAGAAGGAAGAGGAGGGAGAGCCCCGGCGTGATGCTCCCGCCGTCGCCCGATGCTCGTGGTACCCGGCTCACCGCCCTGCGCGAGCCGCAAGCTCTGGCTGCGCCGGGCACCTGGCCCCGGCCGAAAGGAAACGGCACAGAGCAGGAAGGTGTTAAAAAACCCCGGTACCAACCTCAGAGGAACCACAATAAATAAAGACCCTGACACCGGAGTAAATACCGTGGGCTGCTCCCCGCTCGCCTTCCTGTTTGCTTTTGCAGATCTGGGCTGGGACGGCCACCTCCAACCGCCAGCTCCATCCCGGCGAAGCAGAGCTCCGGCCACGGCACCGCAGCGGCTGCGGCACCCTCCACCCACGGCGGTCCCTGGCATGGTGCGAGCTTCCCCAAAAAGCCGGATTTTATCCCCCCGGGGGACAGGCACCGATCCTGCATCTGAGCCCGCGCCTGCTGCGTTCTCCTCGCTCGCCGATATTTGTTTTCATTTTAAGAGGAGGAAATCCCAGCTCACCCACTCCCCGTCAGTGAGCCACGTCCTCCCTCCGTGCCTCAGTTTCCCCCTCTCTCCACGCAGCTGATCCTCCCAACATGGGAACTCCCCCCCACCGCCCAGACCCCCCCTCTCCCTCCCTGCCCATGCAGCCCTGGATAAAACCCAACGGGTCCTGATTTAGGGGCACTTTTGTGCTTTACCACGAACACAAAGGAGACGGAAAAAAAAAAAATAGAGGCACACTCACATTGAAGATCTGTGTCAGGAGCAAAAAGGGGGTCTGGGGCAGACCCCCCCCGGCAGAGCAGCGGCGACGGCGGCGGCTGACAATAGATAAGGGCTCTAAATTCAGCACTGGGCTCCGGCACCGGGCTCTGTAAGGCGATCGGGGTGGGGGTGTGCCGGGCTGTTTATTTGGCTCCAAACTCCGCACCGACACTGCAGCGTCACCCGTGTTTAAAAAAGGAAGGAACGAAAAGAGGGTGGGGGGGGGGAATAATTTTTTAAAAAATAAAAAAAAGGGAGAAAAGTGCACGCATACGCTCAACAATAACAACAAAATTTAAAAAAAAAAAATCAAGAGAAAAGAAGCCGGGGGTGGTGGGGGGGAATAAAAGGAAACCCAGTTGGGCTGGCAAGGTTTAAAGCGACGCCTGTTTTAAAAAAAGAAGTTGCTAATTTTAACTCTCCAGTGGAAAGAGTGAGAGGTACTCACAGGAGACAGGGTGGCTGCGTCCTTCTCCACGTCTGCTGCGCGCTGGCGGCCGGGAGGAAGCGTGCGGGATGGAGCCGCTGTCCCCCGCGCCGCTGCCACCGCCGTCGCCGCCACCGAAGCCGCCGGCCGGCCCCCGATTCCCCCAAAACCCCCGGTTGGGGAGCGCCGGGGCGCACCCACGGCGTCTAAAGGGCAGAGGCAGATGCGAAGGCAGGAGGAGGTGGTTAAAGCGTGCGGCAGGGGGAAGGGAGCGGCCAGAGCCGCTCGCTTGCGAACAGCTGCCGAAAGCAGCCCCCGGGTTCGCTTCCTCCACCGCCCCGAACGTGGGGACACGGCGGGATGGGGACAGACCCCATGGGCGCAGCGGGACGAGCCCCGCTGCTGGGTCGGCACACTTAGCCGACATTTCCTTGCGGACGTTTCTGACCAAGTTGGCTTTTCCCCAAGGGAAAAGGGCTTTGAAGACTTCTTTTTTTTTTTTTTTTCCTCCCCCCATCGGTGGCAAAACAGCGGATGAGCTCAGAAAAGCAAAGCACGGGGCAGAGCCGTGACCACGAAAGGCCACCCGGCTCCGCCGGGAGTTAAAAGGTGACGTCCGGCAGCACGATGGCGTTTCAGCAGCCGCACGGGCAGCAGCAAACCGTTGCTTTACCAAACCCTCTCCCAAAGTCGGGAAAGGGGCAAGAAGCGGGATTTTTGGTGAGCCCACCGGCCGGTTTTTACGAGCTCTCCCCGGAGATAGGGAGGATCCTGCCGGACGCCAACAGCTCACGCCTGGAGCATGGCGAGAGCCCGGGAGCTGCAAACTCACGTCTCCGCCAGCGTTAAACCTCCAAGAGCACACGACGCGAGGCCTTAAGGCAGCAGAGGAGCAGACCTGGCAAGCCAAGGGCTCTTCCCAAGCTGCCGAAATCAACCTCGGGCTGCAAAAACCTCATCGAGAGTAGGCGCAGGCTGGCACCGACCCCGCAGCTTGCGCATGCGGTAACGGACACGTGATTTACCGAGCATGGCTGCAGCGGGACGATACGACCGTCTTCGGGACGTGAAAGAGTCGATTCAATTAAGGTCACAGGCCCTTAGAAGAGTTTTCTGCGGCAGATGCGGTCGGGCAGAGAGAGGTTTTCCCAGTGCGCCTCAAACGGGGCCGGCCTCCGGAAGACAAAATGCCTATTGATCGCGGGCAGCGATGCTGCAACGTCGCAGGACGCGAGGACGCGGCTTCGTCGGGATGAAATCACCCGGCGCTGGTTGTCGCACGCTTCCGAGGGTGGGTCGATATCGCTCTTCTAATTGCTCAGCTCCTGTCGCTCGCAGAGCAAAAGCGGACGAGTTTCAAAGCAGTCCCCGGAGATGCTTTGCGAAATCCTCCTCCCCAGGTCGCGCAACTTCACGCGCCGCTCCTCGGAGCGAGCAATTACGCAGCTGCAGAAATCGCTAAACTGCTCCTCCCCTGCTCAAAACCCTGCGCCGGCACCGGCAGCACCACGGGGCTTTGCGGGAGGACATTGCTGACCCGAAAAACTAGAATTTGTGCGAGCCTGAAAAATAAGGAGCCACTGTAACTGGTCAATATGGAGTCGGCGGAGCTGAGCGTCCCGTCTCCAGCAGCAAGCAGCGATTTGGGGGAGAACGCACGTCATTCCAGAGAGATCCTGCCACCGCCCGCCAGCGTCCGGGCCGGGGGGGACGGGACGCGCACGGTGCGCCGGGACCGTGACGCTCGGGAGCCACGGAGGGCCCTGCCCTCCGCTCCCACCCCTGAGTTCCAGCACACCCCACAGCAGACAGCCCCATCGTTCCTACGCTCCGTTTCATTATTCACCGCACTAAAAAGCGTCGCCCCTTGGCTCGTATTTATTTGTGCCCGAAGCAAGCGGACCGGAGCCGGTCCCATACCAGCACCCGGCACTCTGCCGCAGCGCCGCGCTCAGCCGAACCGCAGCAGGACGGACCCAGCCGAGCCTGCGTGGCCCTGCTCTCCTCCGGCACACCGTGGCCCATCGCTAGCACAACCGGAGCATCGCCGAGATACAGCGGGGCCCTTCCACCCTGACGCAAGCCTGCGGAGCGGCGCTTGGTTTCTCTCAGCGTAAACCGATGGCAGGATGAAGCCCTCGGTCCTGACCTTGCGGAGGTAGCGGCGAACGCCATCCCCATCTCCCAGCACCAAGCCTCCAAATAAATTACCTGCCCCCCTCTCCGGCACTAAAAAGCCATCTCAACCCAGCAAAACTGCTCGCTAAGCAGCGACGACAGAGTCCCCTCCTTTTAGGAGCTGGGGTCAGATTATTTTTAAAATCTTTCCTTTTATTGATTTCAATATCAGGTACAGAAGATACATTACACGAAACCGTAGAGCCCTCAGAAAAACGGGTCGGCGGCATTGTCTCTACCACAACCTCACTGCAGGCACGGGAGATGCAAACGTTTACCGTAACAGCAATAAAGAGGCAAAAAAGGGTGAGAAGGGAGAAAACCTGGACAAGGGGCCCTCTCCCCATTATTTCTGGGCAACACAAGGGACAAAATAATCGTGGGTTTGGCCACGAGTCTCGTCCACCCAGGGAGAAACCAGGGCAGGAAAGCCCCCCTTTGCGCCGACACCCCCATTTTGCAAAAAAACCAAAAAAACCCAAACCACAGAGCCTCAAATCGGTGCTGTGGCTGCAGCCGGGATCGAACAGAGCTGCGCCAGGCAGCGAAGGGGAAGGTTGGAGAACCACAGAGGCACCCGCCATTGGGCGCATGGCTGCCCGATGGGCTGCAGGACCTCCAGCGCGTGCCACCTCCCTGCCCCGCGCCGGCTTTGGGGACTCCGCTGCCCGGTCCCGCTCACCAGGACCCCCTTGCGCCCGCAGCAAGGGGTGACCTCCATGGGGACCCCCTCCTCGCCCCCAGCCTGGAGCGAGGGAGATTCGTGGCCCTTGGCAAGTGAACGCAAGGGGGAAGGCGAGAGCCCCAAGGTTGGGATTTCCCCCCCTACCTGCTACGCAGACTCCTGCATCTTCTGCTCCTGCCAGAGGATGAGCTGCGGCCGCCACTCCTCAATCAAACTGCAAAGAAAAAGCGAGCAGCCATCAGTCTGAGGGGACGGAGGCAAGGAGAGGGCTCCCCACGCACCCCAGCCGAGCACGGCCGGCCAGAGGGGACGGCGAGGGGCTCCCGGTCCCGCTCCCGGTCCCCCCCGCCGCAGCGCTGGCTGAGGGGCCGGGAGCTGGAGGCATCCCCTCCCGCACCGCCCTCATCCTGAGCATCGCTGCAAGGGCCACGGAGGCCGGGGGGACCTCGCCGGGCTCCCGCAAGGCGACCAGGAGCCCCGACGCTATGAAATGCGGAGAGCATCCTGGTGCCCAGCGGTGGGGATGGGATACGGGAACCTGCGGGACCGCAAGGGGGGAAAAGGAGCAGGAGAGACCGGGGGAAACGGCACGGGAAAGAGTTCAGGAATGAAACAAACCATAAACCAAAAATCATCATTAACGAGGGACAAGATCCAGCCCGGCACCGCGGCCGGCAGCGAGTCGTTCAAGGTTTCGAGTGAACTTTGCGATCTCGGTGAAGTCCCTCGTGCGCTCCCCACGCACGGGGAAAAGCACCGACCGGAGCGCTCGGGCGCTTGGCCCAAAGCGGCCCTCGCCAAGAACAAAACGCCGCGGCCCAGAAGGAAACGCGGCTGCTGAATTCATCTCACTCGCCACTCAAAGATGGGAGGCGATCCCCGGGGCAAAGCGCCGCGGTTTCAGTCAGCCACGTGCTGGGCATTCATCTACCGGCGGCCGTCACCCTCCGGCGTGGGACGATGCCTCCCCGTGCAGAGCCTGTCCCCCACGGCGCGCTCCCGCAAGCGAGAGGAACGGCGCTTTCTCCCGCTGAACCGAAGGGAAACTGAGGCACGGAGGCCAGCACCCGGCTCTCCGAACGCGCCGCGAGCTCCCGCTCCCGAAGCCGAGCCGCAGCCTCACCCCCTGCGCCTGCAACAGAGCGAGGAATTGTGCTCAGCTCTCTGGCGTCCTCATCCTCCGCTTCAACCACAAAACCAGCCTTCCTCTCCCCGGCTGCCTCCCCTCCCACGGCCAGCTCATTTCCTGACATTACAAAATTCAGCCTGAACAAAGCCGGAGCGAGGAGCGCGTGGCTCCGGCCGGGGCCGCATCCACCTCTTGCCCCCGAAGGAGCCACGCGGAGGGGACACCCCAAAACAGCCGGGGTACAAGCGGCTTTCCAGCCTCCCGAGAGAACCTAACGCACGCGCCGTGCGGGCTGGGGTCCTGCGGATGGACTGGCCGCTGGGTTTCCCAGCATCAGGACAGACGGACGAGTCTGGCTCCATCACCTCCACAACGGGAGAGCAGCGGGGACGAGGATGGGGGGCTCCAGCTACCGCCCCACCTGCACCCGCTAACACCCAGACCAACCTGTTGCCCCCCCCACTCCAGGACCACCCTTTTATTTCCCTTAATTTAAAAAAAGCGTCCCACGTGGGGACAAGGACACCCACAGAGACGTCACCTTGCCAGTGCCACCCTCCCCGCCGGGACGAGGGACGGCGCTACCTGTGCTCCCACTTTCTGCCTTATCTCAGCTGCCAACTCGGGGGTCAGGGGCTGCTCCTCTGCAAACGAGCCCCCCCCACCGCACCAGCACCCACCGGGCTCTCATTAGCTCCCTGCCACCACCCTGGCGTGGGGACCGGGGACCGCGGGCTGGGCTGGGTGCGAAGACGTGGCTCAGGTCTGTGCCCGGGGGTGGCTCTGCTCCGCGCAGCCGAACCCCCGGCGGGCTCGGGGCCAGCTCCGCCATCCCGCTGGGGTGCAACAGGGACACGCGGCCAAGCAAGACCTCATACGTCTGTACACGGCGTTGTCCCCTCTCAGTGGGGGACACCGGTAGACAAACCGGTAGCATCCCCGCGGGCTACAGGATCCCCGCTCACCGCCCACCTGAACCCGGAGCCGCGCGCCCACGGTGCCGGTCCACACGTTGCCGGCACGGGACAGCCGGTACAGCCATGCCAGGCGCCGCTTACACGGACCCTCGCACCCACAGCAAACACCCCCAGCTCCCAGAGCCGACCAGGCTGTTACAGCGATGACGGTCAGACAACACCCGGCTCCACGGAGCCCTCGGCCACGTCACGGTCCCCAGATCGTGACGATTAACGGCAATGCCTTTGCCGAGCCACTCCAGCAGACCGGCTCCCCCCTCGCCGCGGCAAGGTGGGAAACCCTGGGGGGGCAGGATCGGTCTCAGGCTCTTCAGCCCGGCAGGCGGCTCTGACGGAGCCCACGCACCCCCCTGTGAGGGCCCGATCCCAACCCAGCGCAGGGACGCACCCAGCGTCACCCGGCTCTGGATCAGCCCCCAAGACCGGGGTGATGGCACGCACGGGGAGGCAGCCCAGAGACCACGGTGAGCGCAAATGTGAGCCCAAGGGCCCGATCCTCTCCAGGCCCACAGCTCCAACGTCGCTTCACGCCCCGGCCAAGCTGCAGAAGCCGCTGCCCTTCGGACCCGGTGGTACATCCAGCACCAGTAAACCCCAGTGAACCCCCAGTCCCCATTTTGCAGCGTTTCAAGCTGGTGCGAAGGAGCAAAGCCCCCCCCCGCCGGCGCTGCCGGCTCCCCGTGTCCGTCCATTCACATCCTCGTGCCCCGGCGGGCGAGCAGCCTGGCACGGCTCCCAGAAACTCTGGATTCTGGGGTATTTCGAAAGGTCACCGTCCGACCCGCTGCGGCACGGTGAGACCAGGACCGGGTGAAAGGTTGGGGCTGGGCCGTGCCGCCGGCAGCCCCAAGGGACCCTGAGCAGCCCCCAGGTCTCATCCCTGCGGCACCGCCTGCGCTCGAAGCCTTTTCGTTTTAGAGAAATGCTGCCCAGGAAAGGGGGAAAGTTTCGTGTTTTCAAAACGCTCTGTTGTTTTATAAGCTGGGGAAAAAAAACAAAGTCACGTAGGGGAGAGATGGAGGCCGCAAAGGCAAGCGAATTCCCCTTTCTAAGTGAAAAAAAAAAGGAGGGGAGGAAAAGGGGGAAAGAGAAGACAAGCTTTTTGTCCAGCTTTCAGACAGAAATGCTGAGCAGACGATAAAATTGTTCCTGTTTGAAAACCGAAGCTTTGGTTTCGGCCGGCGACAAAACCAAAACGCCTCAGGGCGGAATCTGCCCCAAAAGCAGCAGGAAAACCTCCCTGCCATGGTGGGGGTGGGGGGCGATCTCCTGGGACCCCCTGGTTTTTACCTGATGTAGCCGGGCTGGGGCAAGCTGCCGTGCAAAGGCAGCGGGCGGCTGGTGGAGCTGCTCCAAGCCGATCCCGGAGGATGCGGAGGGATGGCTCCCGGTGACTACCCTGGCTATCTGCTCAGCTGATGCTCGGCAGCCCCTGCGCCACAGCCAGTCTTTGCTAATTCCCCCAAATACATATATATTCCCATATATATATCTATATAAACCCCCAAACATATATATATATTCCCCCAAATACACACAACCCCATATATATACACACACACCCCCCAATTACACCTTATATACATGTAATGCCCCCCAAATAAATGACGCCCTCGAGCTGGCAGAGGAAGGGTCTCAGGCAAAACCCATCCTCGCCATGCGCAGAAGGGCTGGAAGAGGCTAAATCACTCAAACGAGCTCCCGGCCCCGTTATTAGATCAATCACCAGCCAATTAAGCCACCAGCGTGAGCTTGTCTAGCTATCTCGGCAAAGGAAAGCCTCGCCGCGGCTGGCTCGGCTCGGGGTGCCGGCATCGCCGGCGTATCCCGTAGGGTCACTGCCACAGCGGGGGAAAGCCGGAGGGGAGATGGAGGGGGGTAAATCATCCGCCCTGGGGCTGCTCCGGGCCGAAGCGGAGCCGAAGGGGCCAAGAGGGAGGCGCAGATTGCGGAGGGGAAGAGCAGCCGACCGCAATCTCTCCTTCCCCTTTTTTCATGTTTCCTCTAGCAACGGGCTCGGGGCCGCAAACATTTGGATGCCGAACCCAAACTTCCCCCCGCCGCCGGGCTCCCAACCCGGCTCGCCGCTCCTCTGCCAGGCGCTCAGGGACCCCCACCCCAAACCGGCGTGACCCCAGTTCCCAGGGCTTTGCCACGTCCGTCTGGGGGGTCCCGGCAACAGCAAGAATCAGCCAAGAAAAAAGAAAAGAAAAAAAAAAAAAAAAAAGGACTTTCCCCATTTCTCCAGCCCGCGAAACTAAAGCATCTCAGCCATGGCGTGGCCTCCAGTTTGCACCAGCCACTGGGAATATCCCCAGGGCTTAATTAGGCCTGATGAGTTTTGGGTTTCCTCTGGCTGGCCACCAAGAGGTGGGAAGGGACAAACCGGGAGAGATCCCACTGCAGGCAGGACAGGCAGGCGGTTAAACGCAGCGAGAAACTGCGGCTCCCATCGTGCCGGATCCTGCACCCGACTCACGCCGCCAGCACAGCGACGGGGCTGCGGAAAAGGAGATGGGAGGAAGGCGGGTGGGAGCCGGGGGGGACAAATCCACCTCCAGCAGCACGAGAGGCTCGGCTGCCCGGCACGATGGTGCAGGGATGGGCGATGGCACACAGGCGATGGCACGAGCCAGCCGTGCCAGGGACAGGTCCACGCCATGCAGAAGGCGCGACCACCACCGGTGCTCCTCCACCACCTGCGCAGGGAGGGGTTGAAGGTGCCCCCAGCCCGACGCAGGGTGGGAGTCACGGGGGGGGACTCACTCCCCCACCTTGAAGAGGCTTTGCCCCCACGAAGGGTCCCAGCACGGGCCCCCTGCCCAAATCCAGCCCTGGACCGGTGCCGGATGGCCGCTCTCCGTCCCCGCCGAGCCGTGCTCCAGGAAAGGTCACAGCAGCCGAGCGCGTGGCACAGCCGCCGCCGCAGGTGTTGCGACAGCGGCCGCCAGCCCTGCCAAGACTCGGGGGACACGGAGGGGGTGCCGGGGGGGGGGTTGGTGCGCGTGTGCGACCGTTGGAGCTACCGAGTTTCGCTCTCGCCGGCTGAGTTCCCCCTTGGGCGGCGGAGATGCAGAACCGAAACCTCCAGCTGTATGGACGCGGGCAGGCGGGGGCGGCCGGGAGGCGCAGGAGGGCTGGGGACCGGCACGGGTTTCGGAGCAAAGCCACGCACCGTGCCACGCTGGTGACCAAGGGATGGTGGGGGGACCGGGGGAAGCGTGGGATGAGGGACGGACGCAGGGGTCTCCGCTGGCGTGCAGCACCCACCCTGCTTCTGCCCTCTCTGCACAGCTGGGCACCCATCTCCTTGCCCCCAGCACATCTGGCAGGAGCACAAATACCCCTCGGCGCGCGTGTGCCTACACCTGGGCAGGCTCTGGTTTGCACGTCCCCCTCCGAGAGCCCGTCCAGGGGCTGACACAGCCGCAGGACGTCCCCCCGTGCCGATCAGCAGGACCACGGCTGCCCGCACGGGGTGGTCGTACTGCCCCGCAGCACCGCCTGCTCCTCCCAGAGCAGGGAAACTGAGGCACGGAGAGGGGAAGCAAAGAGCAGAGCTGGAAGCACAAACATCCCCCTGCCCCACTCCCGATCACCTCCCCCTGAACAAGCCCCTCGCCTCCCTCCTTGTCCCATCCTGCTCACGCAACAGCAGGAGGACCCCGAGCCTAAAACACCCCCAAAACATCACGGGGGCTCCCACGAGAGCCCAGGGATGCCAAGACGTGGGTGCCCCACACCCCAAGCACCCAGCTCTTGCCCTCGCCCTGGTGATGGAGGCAATGCTTCGGGCCACATTGCCACCTGCTGGCACCGGCCCCGGGGCACGACGGCACCAGCTCACCCGGCCACAGGCGCCTGCACCTTCCCCTATAGACACAGCAGCGGCTCCGCGGGTGCCAGCCACCGGGCACGGGTACAACCGGCCGCTGCCACGTTTGACTGGAGCAGCCGCCGCTTGCTTTCCTTAATATTAGTTTTCTTAATGTTTATCCGACTTCGTGGCGGCCCGGGACGGCGCATGTGCAAACCCATCCCAGAGGTGCCTCTGAGGGTGCCCCCACCCAGCTCGTGTCCCCCGGTACCCGCCTGGGCATCACCTGAAAGGCCCCAGCGCCGCTCCAGGGATGCGGGAGGCTTTACAGCGGCAGCGACAGCTACTCCGGATTTGCAATTCCAGCTCCTGCCGGCATTTCCAAGGCTGAGGTAAAGCAGAGAAGGCACCAGCGGCGCCGAGACTCCCCCTAAGCCCTCCTGACTCCCCCACCAAACCTTCCTGCCCGCTTCTGTCTCTCCCCAAATCCACCGATCCGATTCTCACTCATCTTCCAAGCCACGCTCTCCTTTCCACAGCACCTGGGGACGGCTCCTCTGGCACTGCTTTGCTTCACATCCACGTAAATCCCCACGCAAGGCATGGGGGGGATGCAAATCCTGCCGGCGCGCACACCGGCAATTTATCACCGACGCTCCGCGGCCGCTGAGCGACGCAACCACCGGCGGATGACAAGAGCGGAGCCGGAGGAAAATCAACACCGAGTTTGGTTCTTCAACACGCGCGTCGGCACCCGCCGACGTCTCTGGAGGGCGGCAGGTCCGGGGGTGTGCCCTGGCAGGGGTGGTGGGTGCAAGGACCAGGCGGGTGATGATGGAAGGGACCCCATCCACGACCCCATCCCAGCGCGCCAGGGCACACCGCAACCGTGCCAGCCTGGCCACCGCCGCGGCCCCGCGCGTTTACAGCAACAACGTGGACCCACGTGAAGGGCTCACGGACGGCGCCAGGAGTTGCCGCACGTGTGCCCGGCACGGACGAAGCACACAGGGTCCCCACGAGTGGGTGCCAGCTCCCTTCACCCCCCTATTTGGGAGTGAACCCCCTTGGGCAGGTCCCCAAGGACCCCGAGGGAGTTCGCCCAGGCTGACGCAGCACTTGCCCCCTCCCCGAGGCCAGGAACCCGGCCGGGCTGGGTGCCCCCATGCCCGCCAGCGTCGAGGCCGGCACGGCCCCAGCCCCGGCGCTGCGAGGCAGGTCCAAACTCCAGGGCCACCGGGTGAGGTGTGGCGAGCCGCGGCTGCGTGCCAGCATGCGCCGGAGCTGGGCGGGAGGGAGGATGGGAGAAAATCATAGTAATTATGAGCAAAGCCCGGGCCCCTCACCGCCGCGCTCTGCTGTGGCCTGAGTCAGCAGCCGCCGGCCCCAGGGACGCTTCACATGGCCGCGGCCTCCCCGGGCAGCTCGGGGCTGGCAGCGGCGGCCGGGCCCGTCCTCTCCCCATGGAAACCAAACAAACACGTTCGCCCAAGTCCAAAACCTCCAGCCCATCCGTCTCCCCGCTCTGACAAACAGTGGCGGGTCCTAAGTCACGTCCCGGCGGCGATTCGGTGACACGTTGGGGTGGCAGAGGCCTTTCCCGGGGTGGGCCGGGGAGGGGGAGAGGGGCTGCCGGCCGGCCCCCCAAAACCCCGTGCAAACACGATTGCAAACGTGGCGGGCGCTCGGAAGGAAGGGGGAGCAGCAAACCTCCGCGTGCTCCTGGCTGCTGTCCCCCACCCCGGGGAATGGCGACCGCCGCCGTGCCGGAAAATCCCAGCGCGGCTCCGTGGCCCTTGCTTGGAAGCCGAGAGCTTTTTTTAAACCTGCTTATAAGGGCGACTTGCAAACAAGAAAGAAAAAGGCCCTCCTTGTGCGGAGGAGAGACGGCTTTGTGGTCGAACACGGGACGCCGGGAGATTTGCATTTAATTCTGGGTTGTGCTACAGATCCTCCTGTGTGTCCTGAGCTAAGCCGGCCACGGCCAGGGCTGCTGCCGCCATCCAGCACCCTTCAACAACCCCTCCTCGCCTCGCTCCCCCAGCACCCAGCTCGCCGGTGACGGCCACCGGCACCAGCACCCACCATCACTTCCAGATGAAACCCCTGCAAGGGGCTGGAAAACCAACCCCGACCCGAGCAGGAGCCAGGGCTGCTCGTCCCCGACAAGCAAAAAAGGGGGTTTGCCCCCGAGCCGGCGTGCAAACCCCGACCCCTCGTGCAAACTCTTCGAGTCAAAAGGCAAAGCACCCATCCTGCGGCCGAGCGTGGCTCCGCGCCGGCTGCAAAGCCGGGGTTGCATGCGGAAAAGCGGGAGCGACGTCCCGATGGAGCGAGCCTCTGCCAGCCAGCAGCCGCCAAAAACCCAGCGGGGGGAAAATCCCGAGCCAGAGAATAAAATCATCCCTGGGGTTACCCAAATCTACAGGTTCAAGCCCCAAAACCCCCTTGCATCCTGGGCGAATCTCCGCGGGGAGGGCACCTACTCCCCAAACTTCAGATCCACTTTTTTTTTTTTTTTTAAATAAAAGATTAAAATATTTCTCTCCGGCGAGGTGCAGAGAAACGCTCGCACATTCGGTGCCGTCGTCAGCAACTCCTACACCGCCCCCCACGTACGCCGCTGCGAGGGGAAAGCAGAAGGGGGATTTTATAGGCACCTACAGAGAAAAAAAAAAAAAAAAAAAAAAGGAAATATTGTTAANAAAAAAAAAAGCAGATCTCTGTAATTTGGTTAACCAGTCACCCGAGCGGCACCAATCCGTAGGAAACTGCCCTGCCACTCCCCGAATGACTCGGTACCCCGTGGGGCAACGAAACCTCCGCCGCCGGTGCCAAGCATCACCTCCCTCTGATGGATCTGCCCCGATGGCCCTTGGAAAAAATCCTAAATGCAACCCGCAGTAGGAACACACCGGCAAACGCAAAAAAAAAAAACCCAAAAAAAGGGGTTTATCAAGTCTTGCCATCGCCGCGATGACGCTTGGTGCTGCAAAAGGGGACCTGGCAGCGGTGCCAAGGACCTCAGCACCCTCGGTGCTTTTTCCCCTTAAAACCCCAGCCCGGCAGTCCTGTAATTTAAAGGGAAAATCACAGCATTCAGATGTAAAAGGGAGGGAAGAGAAGCAGCTCTCTGGCCTAGGAGCCAATTAAAACAAATGGAAAGTGGTTTGCTTTTTTAATCTCGTGATTTTTTTTTTTTTTTAGCTAATCCCTCCATTGGAAAGGGAAGATCGGCTCGGCGGCGGGATGCTGCCGGGGGGATGCAGCACGTGCGGAACCCCGGCCGGGATGGCGACTTGAGCCCTCGCTCTCCATTCCCATCCTTTCTGGTTGGATTTATCCTGACTTTTTCGCAGAATTACTGTACAGAAACAATAGCAGATCTCCGGGAAACTTCTGAACGGGGGATTTTGCTGTATTTCTGTCTCTCTTTTATGAAGAGGGGAGTTTTCTATTTTAAAAATACTCTTTTCGCTTTGAGTTTTTCACGGGTTCGCATGGGAGGGTTCAGAGGCAGGAAAACCCTCCCCAGCCCCAGCAGCTCCCGTTCGCTTTCCCCCCTTTTTGGGAGAAAAGCGGGGTCCTATTCCTCACCTGCCTGGAGACCCCAGAATCATTTAGGTTGGAGAAGACGATGATGATTTTCCTGCTGCAAACCCCGACCCCTCGTGCAAACTCTCCGGGCCAAAAGGCAAAGCCAAAGCTGCCAAAAGGCAGCCCCGCTTCCAGGTATTTCATAAAAATGGGAAGGTTTAGAAGCGGAAAGGACCACAAAGACCCAGAAAAGTGGGGTTTTTTTCCTTCTCCAGCCCTGGGCAAGACCTTGGATGGGACGCAGGAGAAGGGGAAAACGAGAACCAGCAGCCGAGGAGAAGAAGGGGCTCTCCTCGCCCGCCGCCGCCGGGGTGGAATCCGGCAGCGCACCGGAGGCAGGAGCTGGTTTGAACCTTTTTGCCAATCCAGACGGACTCATCCATTCCACCAAGCAAGAGGAGAGAGCCGGGGCGGGGAGGAGGCCGTCAGATGCCATGCCCAGAGCCCATAAATTACAGCAGGGGAAAAAAAAAAAAAAACACCAAGAGTTGCGTTTGCCCTATTTCTTATCTGCTTGGAAATTGCACCGCTTTCCCAGCTGCAAAGGCAGCTCCGTTCCCAAGAATTTCAGCAAAGCCATGACCTCTTTCCAGGATCGTACAGTATATGGTGGCGGGGAGCCAGGGCTAATTATAGGCACAGGAAAAAGGGGAGAGAGGCATTTGGAAAAGCTCTACCTTCCCAGCGGCACGGCCCCGGCTGAGCCCCGCGGTGGGAGCACCCACGAAACCCAAGGCAAGGAGAGCGAAGCCCGGCGACCCCGCGCATCGCTATTCCCCTTTTCTGGAAGGATAAAAGCCAGGGCAAATCACGGCTCACGACGCTCCCCGATTCCTACGTGCGCTGGCGCAGAAGGGAAGCCCCCCCCGGCGGGGAGCGGGACCCACCGCGGCTCCGGCACAGGCTGAGCATCAGCACGAGCACCGCACCGGCTGCAGAAATAAACGCAGCAAGGACCAAAGTCGCTCAGTCCTACGTCAGGAATCCGAGCGTTTAGGGTTCCCTGTGGAGACCCCAAACCTCCGATAGCCCAGCGATGCCACGAGCCCCTCACCGTGCCCCGGCAGCCACCAAAAAGCGTGACCCGCAGAGCCGCTCTGCAACCTGAAGGCAAATAAACGTGCACCAGCAAACGCTCTCCAGCAAACCACGGGCAATTTTAAAGCCCGGTTCGTTTTCGTTTGCCGGGCAATGTCAGAGGAGTCACCTCCCTCCCCCTGACCCCACCGTATCTGGCACGGCGAAGCGGACGAGGACGCGTTAACGTCCGTGCCTGCGAGAGCTTCCAGCAACGAGGAGGCCGGGCAGGGAAGCGCTAAAACAGGCAGCAATTTTTCAGCCACCAAGCTGCTCTTCCGAGTCATGTTTCTACACCAAAACAAAACCCAGGGAAGATAAAAACCCCACCTAATTTTTTTTTTTTTTTTTTGAGGTGGGGGGGGAAGGCCAGAAACCCTCTCGCTCGCCGCAACGGTTTTCATTTTCCACCAAATAAAATTGAGCCTGGGCTCCGGCTGCTGGCTCGTCCCCCCCGCACGCTCGCTTCCTTGTTTGCCTGCGCATGTGGGAACGCGTGGGTGTGCGGGTTTTGTTTTGCTTTTTGCAATCGCTCTGCAAGACCATCGCCTGATGGCTTGCAGATCGCAGCCCGCGAGGCAAGCGCGCTCGGCCCCGCTCCATTAGCCGGTGAGACGGACTTGCCACCCCTCCGCCTTTCGACGCGTGCCAGGCCGCTCTCCTCCTCCAAAACACCTTCCAAAAAACCGGGCTCGCAGGTATCTCGACCCCTTGGGTGCTGCAGAGCTGTTGCCATCACCCGGTCGCCCCAAGACGCTCCCTGCGTCTGGGGGAAGGATGCCAAAGCTGGGTGCTGCGAAGGGGAGCGTGGCTGTGCCGGGACGGGGCACCAGCTCCAGCCTCCCAGCGGGAAAGCAGCCACTCGCTAAGGGAAGGAATCCGCCTGTGGCACGCCGGGTCCGACCGATGCCCTTTTTAAGGCTCCTGCGGCAGCGGGAAGGGGGTTAAGCGTGCACCGAGCTCTCCCTCCTCCCGGCACGCCGCTCAGGGTCACCTCCCGCGAGCTCGCCGGATAACCCCGGCTAAAACCTCGTCCTTGGCACCCGGGTCCGCTGCAGCGGGGGCACGCAGAAACACTCCTAAGGGAGACGTAGCCTCGGTGCAAACAAAACCCAGCTCGGTTTTACATTCCACACCCCCCTCCCCGGCACCGGCACGTCCGGCGATGGAGGGGAAGATCAACAGAAACGACGTCCCCGCGGTCCACACCAAAGACACCGGGACCGCAGGCGCCCAGCGCCCGCTCCCGCTGTCACCCACTCCCCTTCCAGCAGCCAAAACCGGTGGGAGCGGGACGGAGCAGCGGGCACCCAGAGCCCACCTCACCCAGGGAACCGGCGCTGCCGGCACGTCCCGGCGGAGCACGTGGCGCCGGCGGGGACGACACAGCCCCTTCCCGCCCCGGCTCTGCGGGCGATGCCGCCACGTGCGGCTCTAAGCCCTAACGGGATAACAAGCTCACAACGAGATCCTAATGAAGGATTAGCGAAATACAGTTTAAAGAGATTAAGGCTGGGTGCAGCACCGAAACTTTTTTATTTGTTATTTTCTTTTCAGAACCCGGCAGAGGGGGAGACCCGGATTCCAGCCCCGGCCAACACGGATGGAGCTGCGTTCGCCGCCAGCTCCCGTGACTCGGGATGGTTTTTCCGCCGCCGTCGTGCAAAGAGGGGCCGGGGCTGCAAAAAGGATGGAGGAACAAAAAAAAAAACCAAAAAAACACCAAAAAACCCCGCTCCTGGCGCCTGAAAGCCCTGACCCAGACACTTTAAAAGTGAGCCAGAGGCTTCCTTCATCTCTCCCCTCCCACACCAGTCCCTTCCCATCTGCATCCCAGCTGCGCGCGGCGCGGGGAGCGATGCTCTGCGTCCCCGGCCATAATGACTGTTGATGTTATCCGCCCGAGCCGGAGCCTTCCAAGGAGCCCTAGGGAAGCAGGTACTCAACTCGCAGTCAGCGAAAGTTATTAATATTAATTTCTTGGCTCTACACAAACAGAGCAAGAAGTCAGCCCTGGCCTCGAAGAGCTCGGCGCGACTGCCAGCCCCGCACGCTCCGAAAGGTCAGGAGTCTGGTTCGCCCCCAAATCAAACGATGATGTTTTAAAATAGAAAGCAACACATCTGGGGTTGCTTTGGGGGCTTTTTTGGCCACTCGTGTTTTTCCTGCTACCGCAAACACCAGCAACTTTCTCCTCCCAAGGCAACGTGATTCTCACCCCATCACGGGAATCCAGGAGCTGGGAATTTGCTAAAGCAGCCCCAAGACCGGTAACGCCCCGGGGTGAACGGGCAAGCGAGGCTGGCGCTGAGCAGGCAGCGCATTCGCTGGCAGGGGTGGGCTCGTCCCGGGGGTAACGGGGCGACCGCTCGAAGCCCACCCCTAAATTTCAGCCAATTCCTCCAAAGCCACGCGACGAAAGGGAGGTGGGGAGGGGATGTGACGAGATCCCCGTCGAGAGGCTACGAAACAAATCGAGTGAAGATGTTTGGAGCGGATCCAGATGTTTACTAATGACGCACACGGAGGTATAAATAATTATCCGGTAGGAATTTTGTTCACAGGCAGCTCTCCCTTATCTAATCAGATCTCAGCGCGATGCAGCCCCGGTCGTGTCCGTCCGTCTGTCCGTGCCCCCCCCCCACCGCCGCTTAAAAAAGTCTTGAGAAAACCAGATGCGAAATAAAAAAAACCTCCCTAGAAGCACCGATTTAATCCCATTAATCACTGGACACTCGGACCAGAGCTGCCAGGACTCAGATCTCATCCAGGCGCAGCTCTAGGAGGGAGGATTTTCCCCCCACACACAGTGGGAGCGCTGGTGGAGGGCCGGATCCTGCGCAAGGGTGCGGAGCGGGGCCGGGGAGCCGAACCCCTGCGCCCTGCCCCACGCACGGCACCGAGTGCAGGTAAGGCGGCGTCTGCGGTGACAGGAGCCGGCCGTGGCATCGGCCGGATCCCTCCACACCGGCCGCGGGGAACTCGCCAGCAGCTCTGGCCGGTGAAAAACCAGCTGCTTAAAATACACCCACGAACAAAAACCTCCCTTGTCCGGCGGCGCGGTACGGACCGGCGGCGTCAGGGCCCGGACGCTGCAATTACCTAAAAATAAATGGACCACAAACCCCGAGACGCCGAATGGCAGAGAGGGATGAAGACGACAGCGAAGGCGCCCCAGTAGCGCTGAGCCCGGCAAGCCGGAGGGACTGCGGCCGCCAGTGACGGTCGCGGCATCACCAGGAAGCCCAAGCCGAAGGGTTTGCCAAAAAACGGGTAGAAAAAAGGCTTTAACAGCTCAAAAAAACCCCACCTGAGCTGAGTTTTGCCAGCCATTAGCATCACCAAACCCACCGCCTCCGCCGCCGCGGCCGTGGGAGGTGCCGGCACACCGAGCAGCATCGCTGCTGGCAGCCCCCCCCCCCACCGGCATCACCGATGATTTTCCAAAAATCAAACCAACCCAACCTACCGTAGGCGAGGCCGCGGAGGGTTTTGCAGAGGCCGGAGAGGAGCAGCGTTGGAAACTTACTGTAGAAAACTGGCCGCTCGGCTCCGGCTCCTTGTCCCTACTGGTGGGAAAGTCTATAAATCTCTAATAAAGTAAAAAAAAAAAAAANAAAAAAAAAAAAAAAAAAAAAAAAAAATCCCCTCCGATTTTATTCCTTCTCTCTTCCCCCCCCTCCAAAGGATTGCGAAACCGGAGGGCAGCCGGGGCTTGGATCTGCAGCATTTCTGAGTTCCTACGGAGTCTGGGCTCCCTGCCACCAGCAACAGCGGCTCTGGGGGTGTGGAAAAAGGGAGGGGAAGAAAAAAAAAAAGACGAAGAAGAGGAGAAAAAAAATGAGGGGGAAAAAAAAAAGAGTCCTGTTTATTTTGGGGGATGAGGGAGAAAACTTGCAATGCACAAAGCGGGGGGGCGAGGAGCGGGGCTCTGGCGTTCCTGTAGGCACCGCGCGCTCGGTAACGGGAAAGACTTTTGGTTAAAAAGCCTGGATTTTGGGTGGGAATGCAGGGGATGCTCTTCCCGGGGGTGCACGCAGGCACCCAGCGATCTCCTCTGCAGGGAGCACGGCACCTCCCGGGGAGCACCCATGGGTGCTAACGGCGG
>VYZW01053929.1:0-10809 GCA_013401315.1 Balaeniceps rex | reverse complement strand
CGCCCTGCCCCCGCCGCGTCCCCCCCGGTCGCAGTAAGGGGAATTACCGAAGACAGGCTGGAAGAAAAGCCTGCTCCAGCCGTGACCCAGATTCCCCTCCAGCCTGATCCCTCACCGAAGTCATAATCCTTGGAGGGCTTCTGGTCCTTTTTTTTTTTTTTTTTTTAAATACATCCCTGCGCGTTGCCATGGCGATGAGGGCGATGCTATAATTTCAGCATTATAGACTTTAGCGCAAGAACAGGAGGGAGAAGAAGGCTGAAATATGGACGAGCTGCGCTGGTAATGAATTTAGGGGAAAAAGAATTAAAAAAAAAAAAAAGAACCAACCAAGGCGGCTCCTTGGCTTCGTTAGCAGATGCTGGAGGAACGGGGATGCAGGGGACGGGGGGCAGCTCCTGCCCCCGCGCCGGGTACCGGCTCTTGGGCATCGTTTGGGCAGCGGCTTCCCTGGATGCGGATGCTCCAGACCCCGCGGGGTTTTGGAGGACGCAGAATGCCACCCCGCCAGGACGAAGTGACAAGTCCTGAAGTCCCAGGCGGTCCTTGCGGTACCCGAGGCAGCCCCGAGCAGGAACACCCTATTTCAGGGCGGCCTTAGCTCTGCCCACCACGGCTCAGCACCCAACCGGTGCCAAAACCAATCAACTTTGCCAAGACGCGGCTCCGAAAGAGCCGCCCAGCCCTTTTTTTACCTCTATTTTCCACCATCTTTCTTTCCCACCGTGCTCTGCCCACGTCAGGTCCCGGTGACATCCCATCACCAACGGGATGCCGGGAGTCCCCGAGCTCCCGTCCGGCTCCCGATGGGAGAAAAACCCGATGCTGCTCCGTGGTTTTGCAAGACCATGAGACACCTATGGGTGCTCTCGGCCTCACGCTATCACGGTTCGGCCCGAAGAGCCCCTGCGCTGGCATCGGCGAGTTTTCAGACTGGAAGGCGACCCGTGACACTGCAGGAGGGATGAACCAGGACCCGAGCCGGAGCCCCGAGGGCTTCAACCCTCCCAAATCCCAGGAGCCTCAAGCTCTCCCGCAGCACAGGAATAGGAAAATCGCATGAGCAGAAGCTAAAACACTTTTAACCGCGTTTCCACCCCCCCACCTTCCCGCCCCATCGCCAGGCACTGAACCGGCACCCGCCGTGATGAAAAATTTCCGAGAGACGCACAAATAAAAATAAGATCGTACACAAACACCTCTGCCTAAACACAGCCCAATGGCCCGTGACCCCCACCACGAGGGACGGGCTGCCAGCGGGCCCACGGGGTCCCAAAGGAAGCCAGAAAGCCCCAGGGGACGCCTCGCCCCACGCCACGCTCACCCACGTGCCCTTCCAGCGCACGTCTGCAAGCGGGGAGGTGAAAAAAGGGCGCTCCGGTCCAGTGCACGGCACCTGGCACAGCGTCCAGCGCTGCTCCAGCCATGCAGCCTGCACCCTTCGGCTTCCCTCTCTGCGAGGCGCGAGACAGACCCCGACGGCAAAAGCCGGGCGGTCGGCACCACCATTGATCCCGTGCCGGAGCCGCGGTGCCTGGGAAGAGCTCAGAAAGGCAGCTTGAATTGGGGATCCTCGGAGGGCGGCGTGATGCTGGGACAAAAGGGTCTCCCAAGCCCATAAATGCTTGGGGAGGGGAAAAAAAAAAAATCACAGCGCATCATTGCAAAAATGGGAAATCCAGGCGCGGGGCAGCGGGTGCTGCACACCAGCCACGGGACCCCATGCTGGAGCTCGCGATGCTCCTCGGTGCAACGTCCCATCGCTACCAGGCTGGGACCAGACCTTCAGAAAAGCTTCTTGTATAACCTCAGGAGGGGGGGAAAAAAAAATTCAGAGCATTTTGTTTCAGTCCCCAAAGGGGAGCCAAACCCCCAAACCGCCCGCCTTAGCTTCCGACCTGACAGCCCTTGAGCCATCGGGGTTGCTTTTAGCAGCGCCCTGAGCTCCATATTTAACCTCAAAGGTATTTATCTTTGAGAAGCTAAAAACAAAGCTGAATTTGCGTAAGAAAAAAGACCCCATTTTGCTCGGTACATGTGCAGCATCGCGCGGGGAGAAGGCATGCAAAGCAGCCTTCCTCCCTCGCCAAGCGGTGAAGGTCACCCGAGCTGATGCTGAGCTCGCGGCGGCTGGTCCTCACCGCTGGAAAGGACGAGAGGCGAGAACATCGTCCCTTACGGGAAGCCTCTTCCCAACCTTCCCCACTTCCACCTCATCCAGCTGGAGCAGCCCTCTCCGGCACAAAGGCAGGCGTGAAATTCTGCTCGCCAAAGCGCACGCTCGCGCCCGGCCTTAAACCTCAAAGAGCAATTAACAGGTTTTTTCCAAGCTCTCTTGATTTGCAACCAGAACCCGTCTCACCGTTTCCTCTCCTGGGTGCCAGCAGCCGGCCGGAGCGAGGACACGTGGCTTCGTCCCGCCGGCGGCGGGGGAGCGGGGCGGCGAGGAACCTGACCCTTGGCAGGGTGCAGCGAGGTGCCGCGGCTCAGCCGGGCGCGGTGAGCCTTGCCCCGGACACGCTCCTTTGGAGAAGGGAGAGGTTGGCCCGAAGGCGGCTCCCACGACACCCGGGGACCCCGGGAGCACCCAGGACCTCACCCTGCCGGGACCCCCACCCTCCCGCAGGCAGAAGATACGGCAGCTCCACACTCACCCGTCCAACACGCCGGGTCGGCACCCGCCGCCGCGCCGTGCCCGAGGCTCAAACCGGCACCTACGTCATTGTTTTGGGACAAAGTCCCTTCGCGAACCGGGGCCACCCAACTCCCCGTCTCCTCCTTATCTCGCACCGCCGCGGCACCGCGCTGCTCCTGAAACCCCTTCTGCCCCGCCACCCCCGCAGCTCGACGAAAGCTCAACCGTACCAAAAACCAAAAGGGGGATCACACCGAACCCCGAAAAGCACCGGTGCGCCCAACGCCGCCCCAAAAGACAGATGCTCGCCTCTCCCCCTGCGGTAAAACGCCGGCTCTGGGGAGAGGATTGATGGAGGGAGCAAGAAGCGGCATACCAGCCACCAGCTGCCGCGGGAAGAGGCTTGGCTGCCTTCGCCACCGGCATCCTGCTCCAACCATTTGTTCTGCTTCTATTTTAGAAAGCGATGGGGCTCGGCGCTCCGCGGCTCCCAACCTCCCCACCGCCGAGCGAGGCGACAGATTTCTGCAAAGAGGTAGCGCCGGCTCCGCTCCCCATCTTGGCAGCGGCATCCGCGCGGGGCCGGAGATATTTTTGAACGAGCGAGTCGAGAGGTGCTAGTTTTCCCGGCGGCTTGTTGCCGGCGCGTGGGAAGGACGGCCGTGCCGAGTCAGGGAAGGTTGGGGATGGATCCGTTGATTGATCCCTGTGCCTGAATCCCAGGAGATGGGGCCTTGAGTCCTCATAAGCCACGCAGAGCGAGGTGCCCAGCGCCGCACCGGGCTCTCTGGGAAAGCATCACCCAAGAGGCGAAGCTGGAGAGCACCCCGGCTCCCGCTGCGCCGCAGCCCTGAGCCCTTCCCGGCAGCCCCCGCGCCGGTCCCTGCGCTCGGAGGACAGCGCGGCACGCGCACGCCGCCCGGGCGATCCCAAGCGCCGCTCCTCACCGGAAAACCAAACTGAAAACGGCGCCGAGCCCCCGTCCGAGCAAGCTCTGCCTTCACCCAACTCCTCCATCCCAGTCCCCAGTTATGGAAATAAATTTGGAAATAAATTATTACAGAAAGAAATTTGGAAATAAATTATTACGGAAAGAAATTTGGAAATAAATTATTACGGAAAGAAATTTGGAAATAAATTATTACGGAAAGAAATTTGGAAATAAATTATTACGGAAAGAAATTTGCTGCGTTTCCGTAAGGGCAGAGACGCATCTCCAGCGAGCACGGGGTTTATCCCCAGGGATAACCGTTCCCAGAGGCACCTCCTCGCCTCCGCCATGACCGGCGGCGTGAGCATCGGAGGAGACGCTCGGCGCTGCACGTGAACGCTTCGCTTTCCCCCATGGTTTTTTCCAGCAAGTTCTCAGCCGGCCTGAGCGCCGCGCGCCGGGCTCTGCACCCAACGGTGTGGGTGCCTCGGCCAGCGGGTGCTGCCAAAGTCAAAGCTCCCTTCGGCACAATTTTAAAGGGCGAAATTCCCCCCCGCCGGCGCTGCCCGGCAGGGAGATGGTGCCGGTTGGTAGAGCCAGGCTCCGGCAACACCGGAGGTTCTTCAGCCACCCCAACCCGCCACCCCCTCGTCCAGCCGAGCGGCAGCAGGGTCCCCTCCCGCGCAAAGTGACGCCGAGCCCGGAGATGCCGCGGGTGCCGCAGGACACCGCACCCCGGAGGCCAACCGCGGTCCCCAACCACTTGCGCTCCGGCAAGACGGGTTGTTCCTCCCAAGGCTGAAAGCTCGCTCGCACGCCGGCGGGAAGCCCGCAGGTACCGGCTCCGCGGGGATATTTATCACGATATTTCGACAACGCGTGACAGCTCGGACCCCACCTATGGTAACGCAAACGCGCAGCCCCTCTCTGCCTCCGAACCGCCTCGAGATTGGTAAAAAACCCCCTCGTTTCGTCGCAGCGCCGAGCTTTGCAGAAGGTCCTCTCCCATGGACGCCACCACGGACCAGGACCACCCACGCCTGGAGCCCAATCCTGGCCGTTCCCCGCCGCAGCCGCGCATCACGCCGCGTTAGCTCCTGCTCCCGGGAGGAGATGCTCTCGGCGCAGACCACAGCGGCCTGGGGACACGGGACGGGACGGCCTCGGTGACTGCGCTGGTGAAAAAAANGCCGCGGGGGTTTCTGCGGGGAAAAAAAAAAAAAATCTGGCCGGGCAAAATAACTCCGCCCCATTTTTTTTTTTTTTTTTTTTAAATTTTTTTCTCCCCTGTCAGTGGAAACTCCGGCTACGGCCCCATGTCTCAAGGTTACTGCTTGGGGTGGGAGAGGATTTCAGGTTTTACAACCGAAAAATTCCAGACAGAAACCCAGAAACGTTGCCAGGTTTTTTTTTTCACTAAACAGAAGTCCTTCATCCAATTTACTTAATTTATTTAACTTCTTTTTTTTTTTTCAAGCTTGACGCAGCAGGTTTTAAGCAAACCCCGTTTTTTCAGCCCCCAAAATTTTGACTGCTTCGATAGAAAACCAACGCCGTGAACATTTTTCCACTCTCAATTTCTTTTTTTTTTTGAGGAAAACCAAACCAAACAGATCTGACCCCACGTATTTTCCCCACCTGCGCGCCATGGGATGTGTTCCTGGGTATTTTTCTCCGCGGCGCCTAGAAATTTTTCCCTGAAGTCTTCCAATAATTGGAAAGGAAAAATTCTCTTTTTTTTTTTTTTTTAAAAAGAAAAAACTTTCATCTTAAAAATAAGAAAAAAAAAAAAGATGCTTTCCAAAAGGATGGAGAAAAGCCACATTGTTCCACTTTGATTTAAAAATAAGATGAAAACTTTCAACCAGGGCTATTTATAACGCCTGCTTATAGCCATCGATAACACCTTCCACCCCGCAAGCATCCTCCTGGGCAGGTAACACCCTGCCGACAGCCCCCAGCACCCTGCCGCGGCGGGCAGGATCCGGCCTCGCAGGCGATGCAAATAATCCCCCCTATTGCAGGAGGAGGAGGAGGAGGAGGAGGAGGAGGAGGATGGGGAATCCTTCGCTGCCTTCCCAGAAGAGGTGACCCCTTTGCAGCCCCGGGGTGGGCTCGGGTCGGGGACCCGGCCCTGCGGGTGGGCGCTGCGTCCCAAATCTCTTTACTATGTTTTTGGGCTGGAAAAAGGAAAAAAAAAAAAAAAAAAGAAAATTAAAAAAATTCAGGAGCCGTGGCTTTGCCCTGCCTCCTTCCAAAAAAAGGCCGATGCGGCAGCAGCGCTGTGGCTGGGGGTCGTCCTTCCCCACGGCACTCGGTCCCCCACCCGCTCTGTCCTTCCCCACGGCACCCGGTCCCCCACCCGCTCCCCGAGCGTCCCGGCTGGGGGCCGATCGGAGGCACCTCCTCCTGGGAAGCGGTTTTGGGTTTGCGCCGGACGCTTGCTGGAAGCTGTTTGAAGTTCTGGAAAGAGAAACGATTCCTCCTCCTCCTCCTCCTCTTCCTCCCTGCCCAGAAATAGGTCATTTAATTACCACCTTTCCAACCCCAAAACAACACTGACTCAAGGCAGGAGGTGGGAGCGCTTCAACCCCGTGCCGGCTCATGCCCAGCAGCAGCCCAAAGACACGGCGGCACGGCTTTGACCTTGACACGTTCGCGCCGGCAGGACCCGGGCGTCGGGGCAATATCGGCACGGGTGGCAAAGACCCGGCTCCCCACTTCTAGATTCCAATTAGCGCCGTTCAATTAAAGCAAGGAGGGTGGGGAACGCGGGTGCTGCCGAGCCCCTCCACGCGCAGCCACCAGGCACAGCCGTGTGCCGGCTCCGGGAAAACCAACGGCTAATTGCACGTTGTGAAATAATACGTGTCCTGCTCGGCACGGGGTGAAACGTGCGGCTCCGGCGCGGTCCGGTCCGGCTGCTTCGGGATGGGACACCGCGGTGGCTCCTGGGTGGTGGCCGGAGCCTGACACATCCCGGCGCAGGCATCATCCTGCCCTACCAGCTCGTCCTCACCGCGCGCACCAAAGCACCCGCCCTGGCAGTGATTCGGCCTTCGCTTTCGGCACGCCGGGGAGCAGCGGCACCGCTTGCCCGTTCCCGCAGGGACTGGAGCGGCACGAAGCTGTTAAAAGCCCCATTGGGTGCTGCGGCAGCACCCGGCATCGGGAACAGGCCCCGGCGGCTGCTCCGACATCCCAGCGCTCAACCGCAGCCGGGACATCTCACCGCGACCGGACCCCTCCAGGTGACACGGACGCTGGCGGCGAGGAGCCCCAACGCCATCGTCTCATCCATACGTACCGCCCCGCTTTTACATAGGGGAAGAGGCTCACCTATAGCTCGGGAGAGAGCGGCCGGGGAATCGGGCAGCTGCGTCCCCCCAGCTTTGGCGCGAACCACGCAAAAACGGGCCGAGATTCCCCCAAAACCTCTCCCCGTGCAGCTCAGAGGCCCCGCTCCCCCCATCTTTTCAGCCACCGTTTAAGAGAAAGCAAACGCACGGCGCATCCCCCCCAAAATAAATCCCTGCGAATCGATTTCCCGCGTATTTAACGAGCCCTCGCTCCACGTGGGCGCTTTTTTATTATTATTATTATTATTATTTTTTAAAGGACGCAAGCTCTTGTCCGTTTTTGCTGGGGAGCTACAGCAGGGAGACACCAGGAGCAAGGGAAAAAGGAAAAAAAGGAAAGAAAAAGCCCAAGCAAACCAAGCCGGGGCGCGAGATGAGAAGCGACAGATCTGTGGAGGTAGAGCTGCCGGCAGGCAGACGGCTAGATCCATCTTGAAAGCAAAAGCAAACTGCTGCTCAAACAAGGCAGAGGGAAAAACCTAGAGGTCTTCCGGCGCTGCCTAAGCTCTGATCAAACAAAATGATTAACAAATTGCAGCTTTTTCTTGAAAGCTTCTCTAATTAGAGGAAAAAAGAAGAGAAAAATTAAAAAAAAAACCAAACTGAGAGGATGGTAAAGTAATATATACCGTCGCGGGGAGGCGAGGGGCTGATGCATCCCATGGTCCTGCCGTCAGGGCGAGCACGGCCGGCGGCGCCCGGCTCCCACCCCACGGCACCCGGCACAGCCGCGGGTTTCTGCGCCTCCCCAACCCTCCTCCTCCTCCTCCTCCTCCTCCTCCCTGCCCCTGCTCTGACTCACTTGCTTTTTGCTCGCCGCGCCTGGCTCAGCGGCAGAGCCGTACCTTGCCGAGGGCAGGACTGTCATTTGCAATAGAGTCACCTCTGAACTCCGGACGGCTCAGCCTCTAGGAACTGCCAAAATAGCTATAAAAATAAGAAAAGAGTCCCTGGCCCGAGGAGCTCGCCCTCCGAACAGATGGGACGGCTCCGGGGCGAGGCAGAGGGGATATTTTTAGCTCTCTTTGTAGATGGGGAAGTCCGGCACGGCGTCGGCACGGCTGCCCGTGCTAGCTCGCCGCGGCCCCGCTCGGGCCACCTCCGTGTGCACTCCCAGGTATTAACGGGATTTAACGGGATGCTGCCTGCTCACTTCCCAAGCCTCGGGCGCCGCTTGGCCGGGGCCGGCTCGCACCGCTGCGGCTCCGCACGGCATCTCCGCCTGCACCGGGCTGGCAGTGGCACCCGGCGGGGCGGCAGCGGTCTGGCGAAGCGGGGGTGATGCCAACGACGCACATCCCTCTCCCTCTTTCCCCTCCGTTCCCAAACAAGCCACCGCAAAACGGCCGCGGCCCTGCAATCCATCGCGGCGGTGGTGGCGGGGGGGGGACGCCGAGCAGCATCCCGTGGCAGGTCCATCCCGGCACGCTCCGAGCGATGCCGGCCTGACCCCGGGAAGCGCTCTGGCTTGGGAAAAAAAAGAGAGAAAAGCAATTTCTGCCCCTCCCCGCCGACGCTTCTGGAGGTTTAAATGACTCGCCCGGGGTCACAGCGGCAGAGCCCCGTAACCGAGCCCTCCCCTTCTGGCCAAAGCCCTCCCGGTCCTTCGGGATGAGCCGGGCGGCATCGCCCCCCACCCTCGCTTTCATCCTTCCCCCGCAAGCCGGGGCCTGCACCAGCATCGACACCTCCCTGGCCAGGCAGCTGCCAGCGGCGGCTCCCGGCACGTGCCAGCACCGCGGCAGCTGGGTCCCACTCCCGTACTTTTCGTCCGACACTTTCGGCTTTGTTCTCCTTCGCACAAAGCCGCCGTTAGGCTGTCCTGGCAGCACGGAGCGACCTCGAAGTGGATGTGGTTTATGACCATATTTAGGCTCCTTTACGTTGCCAGAGTCGCAGTAAAGGGCCGCGGCGTTAAATGAGAATCAGACCCCACTTGTTTCACTTGGCAGCCTGGGAAAAATCCACCCCGGGCGACTCCGGCAGCGTCCGTGCCTCCACCCTGCCCGCTCGGGGACAGGATAAAATAGCAACAGCCTTTTCCAGCTCCGCGGTTGCACTTCCCAAGAGGAGCCGAGAGCCCCACGCCAGCGAGGAAGGGGGATTATGCACATTAAACACCACCCCCCCTCCCGAGAGCAACACCGAAGCCCGGGGAAGCAAAGGGACTTGCCCAAGGTCACCGGCTGCCAGAGCCGGCACTTCCCAAGGTCCCTGGAGCCCCCCAGCAGGACCGAGCACAGACGGGGACGCAAGCGCCCGGCATGAGGAGCCCCCGAGCCGGTTTGTGCCGGAGAGGGGGGGATCCGGGAGCCACCAGACGCGGGAGCTAATGCCCCTTCAACACGAGCGCGTTAAATCCCTGCCGCGGCGGAGGCGACGGCGCTTTTCCACCGCGCTGGCAGCACCGGCGAAACCCAAGCAGCGGCCCCCGCCGCTCCGGGGACATCGGCCACCTGCTCCGAGCCAAGCACAAGTGCGGATGCCTCAGCCTGGCAAAGCCACGACAACTGCAGGGGCTGAAGGGCAAGGTGGGGGGGGAGGAAAGGAGAAGCCATGAGGCCCACCCAGAGGTCCGTGACCTTCAGGAGCCCGCGGGCAGCAATCCCGAGGGCAGGGCAGGCAGCTCGCTTTGAGCTCCCAAGGGACACGGGCAGCCCCAGCGCTCCCCAGGCGGGGCCACCAGCACCGAATCGGCCCAGAGAAGGAAAGAAAATACCCAGAATAAACCTTACCTACACCCAAAATCCGCAGCCCCTCGAGTCCGGCACGGCCCCGGCCCCGTCGGCAGCAAGGTTTTGGGCTGGCTGTCCTGGGACAGTGGTTTAAGAGCACCCACCCTGGCGGAGCAACGCCAACCCGAAAATTCAAGTGGGGCCACGCACTGCAGGAGAAGAGGCTTTGGAGGGGCAGGATCGGGCCTTCCCCGGCGGCAGGGGGCAGGCAGAGGCGGTGTGCCGAAGGAGGAGACGCTGGGGGAATTCACACCGGCTGCGCTCCGCTCACCGCCGTCTGCCTCCCTGCCCAGACCCCTGCCTGCAGGTGGGGGGGAGGTCACCGGCCAAAACCGCGTGGCAGCTCCCGACAGCCAGGAAGGATGAGGAGGGGGGGACACCCCAGCTCGTGGCCGTGCAGAGCCGTGGGGTGCCACGGGGCTCCCGGGGTGTGGAGGGAAGAGCCGTGCGCGTGTGTGTGTGTGCGCGCACACGCGTGTGGCGCGCTGGGTGTGTGCCGCTCTGGTGCGCAAGGGTGGCGGGGGGGGGCGGGAATAAATAAAAAAATAAAAACCAACAACAAAGGCCAAGGGGGCGAGCTGTTGGGAAGGAGATAAGCCGCTGGCAAACACGGATGCTAAACAGCACCCAGATGCCGGGACGCCCTGTCCACCGCATCCCTCCCCCGGCATCGTGCGGCCCCTCGTACCGCCAAGCCGCCGAGGAAACCCTCAACGTCCCAGGGAGGCCGTGGCGGCGGTACGGGGGGCTTTGCCCCCCACCACGGCACCTCACTCCGGCCGCTGTCAAATGGCAGCCGCGGCGCTGTGCCCCACCGCCGCTGTGCCCCCACCGCCGCTGTGCCCCCACCGCCGCTGTGCCCCCACCGCCGCTGCCACCGGCCCGGAGGAACAAACAATCACAGCTGTCAGCTCCGGAGCCGGCACCCGGCCAAGTCATTGAAGCTCCAGGACTCGATTTACCTCCGGATCTCTGAAAAGCTGCTCTTGCCAATCACCCCACAGCCCCCCCACCGGCCCCCCGAGCCCCGCCGGTGGCCCCCTCCACCGGCGCTTCCCCCCACAGCACCCTTAGCATCACCCCATGCCCCACCGGGGGAGGGCATCGCCCCCCACCCTCTTGAAAGCTGCTGGGCCCCACTTCTCGCTC
>VYZW01053927.1:1372-15375 GCA_013401315.1 Balaeniceps rex | reverse complement strand
AAAAGTAACTCTAACCCAGCTGAAACCAGGACACTGGTGTATTTAAAATGTTCTGTCTTGCTTCTTGATGTGGGTATTGCGAGTTTTGATTGTCACTCAGTAAATCATGCTCTTTTTGTTTGCCAGATCAAAAGGCTAGCTAACTTATATCTTTTCTCTGTTGTTGATTTGTTGCCAGATCAAAAGGCTAGCTAACTTGTATCTTTTCTCTGTTGCTTATTTTCAAATACAATATTAAGGCAAATTCAGAAAGGTATTTCTTAATATTGTATTTGAAAATAAGCAACCCAGATTGCAGGAACTGCCACAAAATTTAGATCAGGCTCTAAAACCACTTGATAATGCAGGACAGCAGGGTTATGAATTGTATGTATTTGGGCATTTGAAAATTGCATCTGATACCTTTTCCGAAAGCTATTTATAGCTTGGAGGAATATTCACTGAGCTGTGCAGTCCCAGCTCTTCCATTTACATATGGTAATATTTCTGAACAAACTCCTTAGCATCAGTCAAGGCCTCTTAGTGCTATTGTTCAGGAGTAAGTACGTATCAGGCATTTTACTCATGAGATTACATATGGATATTTTAGGCAGAGCTGAGCATAAACCCCAGGTTTTTAATGAAACAGCTACAAATATTTTCCCTTGCTACACTGCACTACAGAATAAATTTCCTAAAAAATATGCAATATTAGTGTTTTTCCAGCTCTAGCATTTTAATGACATAAGAAAAGCAGGTTTTGTAGGAGGAGGTGATATGTTTTGTTAGATTGACTGATACTACTGGAAAAAAGCAGATAAATCTATGGATTTATGAGCTCATCATCAGGTCTGAAAAGGTAGCAAAAATTTCAGACTAATGCAGGAAGAGAAAAAATGTTCTGAGTTAAACTTAATTTCGTTATGTACTTAAGACAATTTGACACAAACGGATAGTTAGCACTAATGGCTAAACCAGGTATTTTTATCACTTGCTTGTTCCTGGATTGAGGAAGACAAGCCAGGCATCAAATATCTAATTTACAGTCTCAGCATCATTTATGACTGTAATTCTTACTAGGCACTGTGTTATGGTTCTTCTTATAGCACTAAAGGAAAACATTTGTTCTGAATATCAGAGAGATCCAAAAGTGGAAAAACTATTTATGGCCCAGGATATTAGACACATAAATGCAACAAGATTGACCTGAGGAGTGCCTTAGCTCAAGCACTGCTCTAGATTTTGATTACCTGATGATATCTATTGTGGTCTTTTAAAATTTACTTTATTTATAAGTAACACTAAACTAGCATTTTCTCTTTTGGCCTCATTGGCAACAGAACATTTCCTCTGTATAATATCTACTGTATTGCAGCCCAGTTCAGTAGGATGCTAGAGCCGTTCTTGCTTAAAAGACTCAGGAGGTGATCTTGTTGCCTGTCAGATTCAGCTTCCCTATCCATCAGCATGGTCTGCATGCTTACTGGAAAGCCAGAGCTGCACAAATCATTGTGATTGAAATGCCTGTTACCTACAGAAGTTGTTCCTTCTCCCTCCTGGTTTTAGTTTGCTTGCAGACCGCTGTAGGAGAAAAATTTGCCTTAATCCCAATCTGTAGACATAAAGCTTCATTCACCAAAACTACCAACTGGTACTCTTTCATCAGTACTAAATCTATATGAAAGAAGGTACTCTTCAGAGAAATCTGCAAACTTTTTTTAAAAAGGTAAAAGAATTAATGGTTAGTGCCTAATGCAGGTCACAACTGTAGATAATAGGGAGAGCTTCTCTCATTACCTTGGGATTCTGCACTACAAAGGACATCATACTACCCCCCTTTCAGAGCACCACTAAAAAAAGATCAGATTTTCACTAGAGCAAATCTACCCTGTCATGTATCTGGACAACATCCAGATCTCTGAAGGGCTCAAGCTCTGTTTCCAGTCTTCACCTCTGGTTTTCCCACTAAACTAGATTATTCAATATGGTTATACTGGCAGTATACACTTGACTGCCCTTCTCTCCTCAGTGTAGTAAGTAACCATAATGAACACTGAAAATCAGCCTGTTATGAAATTCCTTTCCCTTCCAAGTTTCTTCCTTAATTCCCAAAGACAACTTGGTCAGTCTCAGGAAAGGTGAATTTATATATCCAGACTTTCTCAGAAACTACCAGAAGTATGTGTTAGGAAGTAAACTTTCTCCTGTCCTAGAAAAAGTCCAGATGATTTCTTTACATCCATATTACTCTAACAGACAGATTTTAAACTTGTGAAAGCAACAGACCTCATAAAAGCAGCTTTGAGAAGACTAATTAACTAGTTCTATGATATGAAGTTTCTGTTTTCTTAGTATATAATCTATTTTAATTAACCATGAAGTGGGATGTTAATTACTGTTGTCATTTCATTTTAGACAATCACATCAGTTTCAGAATGGACTTCAGTGGATGGTGTTGAAAATGCATTTCAAAATCAAACATGTGACAAAATGAAGTGTTTTAAACAAGCACCATTCAAATTCTATCCTGCAGATTAGGTGGGAAAATAATTTTGGTCTGCAACCTAGATCCTGGATGTCCTGTCACTGTAAGGAAAAGCCTCTGTGGCAAGGAGATTAACATACACAGTGCTTTAATTTTCCACTTAACCAGAATTTTTGCAGTAGACACAGGCTGTATAGACATAGACTGGAAGGGCAAGAAGAAGAGGGGCATTTCTAGACAGAATGCTTCCCTCAATAATTTTGGAATATTTTCTTGTACCAGCACATGCATTTTCTTATCTGCATTTTGCAGCCGTCTAGGAGACACTAATGACAGATTTCATGTTCATACCAATTACTTGAAATATTTAATGTCCTTCTTAAGGTGCATTTACACATCAAAGAAATGACTCAGTCCAAGCATTCCACAATGCTGCAGAGGAAAAAATTGTCCCCACTTTGTACTGTAATAGAAATGACTTTGAGTTCTCCTGTAACTAAGGCTACATCATCAGTTTTATTTTAGACCTTCATTTTCAGAAGTTGTTAACCCAGGGCAAAGCACTGTATCCATACAATTCTGGGCAGTTAGTATATCAGGTAAACACCAAAGTCTTACCCTCCTTAGCCAGTTAGCGACATTTTTAGGTGGGCAGCAGTCAGGGTCAACAAAACAACTTGGACACAACAATAGTGAAAGACGTAGTGTGTAACTGATAGTCAGCTGGACTCTGAAGCAAAATAACCCATCCTATGCTAAGCAACTAGGGTGTTGGATATCAGTTTTGAAGGTCTGGGACAAATCATTAAACTTCTCTGTCTGTAAACAATAAATTATCTTCCTTTTTTGGTTTTGTCAGAACTAATTTGATAACATTCATAAAACACTTCTGTGAAGAACACTGGGTGTTCATTAACCTTTTATTATTTTAAAAAGTTACCGAAACAATAGGTTTTAATAGGTGAGAAAACTATAAAACATGTAGGTTAGGTTGCTAGTGATGTGTTGCAGCGATGGTTGCCAGTAACTCTGGTAGCGAGTCTCAAATGTATAAGATTGTTTATTTATTTTTTTTAAACTGCTAGAAAATACGTTCAGCCATCTTTACCATAATCTACATGAAACCAAAGAATTCTGGGTTTGTTAAGTGAAAGGATCCAATTAATTGTATATCAATCTCATTTTGTATACTATCTTATTAAAAAATTCCGATCATGCAGCTCAGGGTGGTTGGTTACAGGTCACTGTTGCCTGCGTGTGTATTAACCTGCCCCTGCCTAAGATGGTCTACAACTACAGCATTTCTAGTTGGTGAAAAGGGATGTGATCCATGCAGAAGGCAATAGATCAGCTGGGTGGTAAGTGGTGAGCCCAGCAGCGTCTGCATGAAACACCAGGCACCGAAGCACCCTCCCTTCGTTGCACCATGAGGCTGTCTCCATCCTGCCATTTTCCATCCAAAGAAATTGTTGTTATTGCCATAGATTGTTGCTCACAAAGACATCTTACCCTCAGTACATAAATATTATCTGAATTTAGCCTCACATCCTTTAAGGTCTTATTAGATCTGTCTCTGGTAAGGAAACATCTTTAGCTGTTAGATCAAATAACATTTTCCTAGCACACATATTTCAGCGGCTGAATTTGGTTCGCAGTCTACTGCCTCACTCTGTATATACTTCAGTCTTTTTAAGAAATACAAGTCAGCATTTCTGACATACATTTTCAACCTTAAAATCATAATTGTAATTATTTTTCATTTAGACTACTAAGGCAAATAAATACAACCACAAATATGAGGTGTACTTCCCATATGAAGAGAATGTTTATAAATAATCTCAGGATTTTAAAATCTGTAATTGTCTCCCATTTTCACTGTTTTGAAGAGAATTTAAAATCTTACACTTATGGAAATCAAAAATGAAAGTATTAGTCTTTGAAAAACAATATAGTTCAAAGTATAACAAAAAGACTGCATTTTATTTTGATGTGAATGAGTTAATATTCAAAATACCCTAAGTTTATCTTCTCTATACTAAACTGACAGTTCTTTTTTTAGTAAAATACATACTTGTCATTCCATTTAAAAAAATTAGTTACAGAATTTGGATGAGAAAATTTGTTATTATTAGTGTAGGCAGTCTTGGTGTGATTTGTAGGTCAGATAAAAAAAAATGGTCCCTTTGACATCGTTCTGTTTCATATTTAAACCTTTTCTTCAGTTAGTACTCCCTTAGACCAGAAACTGTTAGTTTTTGTGGCTTCTCATTCCTAAGAAAAATTAGCTGTTGGCACTTAACCTTCTTTTAAATAACTTTTATTTACTTTCTTGTGGTGAAATACAGCTGAAATGGTTCAGAGGTGCCCTTTAACTTTTGTGACTGTGTGGTCAGTATGGTTCTAGGCAAAGAATAAAGAATCTTGGTAAGTTTCCCAGAAAATATTTGTATCTTCATTCAGAACTCAGATATTACACTGTCAAAATGACTTTAAAATCTCTGCAGAAATGTGCAGCTGCAGATGGAAACCAGATAATGATATGTGTAGTTTCACAAACAGGTGTGGGGGGTGGTGAGGTGTGTAGGAAGAAAAATCTACCAACAGAGGTTACAGAAATGACAAAATCCTGGGACTTCAAAGGAACCAGGAACACAATTATCACTGGTCTTCAATAAGACCTGGGAACTAAATACTTTCAGGTATCCCTCTTGCAGGTTCAGCTGGAATGGACACAGGACAGGTGACAGGACATGATAACAGCCATAAGTCAGCCACAGGCTGCTGTAGCAAAGAAATAAACTCTCTATATGGGTACATAACAGCATGATTCATGTGTGTGTGAAGCTTTCACACCATCTTCTGCAGCACGTGGTATTGCCTGTCACAGAAAATGAAGATGGATCATATTACTAATGTATTTCTTGATGGTATGATGGAAAATTTTTATGTACACCAAATCTGGAGGTGATATAAGGCTCTGAAGTGTTACTATACCCACAAAAGGAAAGAGAAAGCAGACTTAAGGTACTTACAGGGCATGAAATACAAGGGGATAAAAAGGTAAAATTATCCACAGGATACCTGTAATGCCAATGCAAATAAAAATTCTGCAGGTCAGAAACTCATAATATTAAAAGAAGAATTGTGGAGAGAGTGAAACAAGTGGATAAAAGTTTTTAGTGAAATATTAACAAAATCTTCATCCCTCTGCTCAGTTGTAACAGGCACAACACACTTTCTAGAAGAGCCATGATGGGATGGATCATCAGCATATGGCAATCCCCGTTCGGAGCCAGAACAGTTGACAAAACAGGAGGAGCAGTGTAAAAAAAAGAGAAATGATCATAAGATTGATAGGACTTTAGTAGTTAATTTAGAAATAAATATAATTAGCATAGTTATATGAAGTATAAGTGTGTCCCGAACACCCACCTGCAAGAATTTAAAAGGGGTAAATTTCAAGAAAGTACTTCTTTATATTGATATTAATAGTATACTTAAAGTGTTTACAAGTAAACTAAGCAAGGGAAGACTCAAGATTGCTAAAAGCAGACACGTTATGAAAAGTGAGGTGTCTCCAGCTGTGGAATGGTCTTGGAATTACAATGAGGTTGGAGGATACTTTACACTCTGTGGGGCAGCATTGCCATATTTGATATTTCCGAGCATCAGCAAGTAAAGGAAAGAACCGGCACAGAGAGGGAGCAGAGGCGGGAAGTGGTGATTAAGAAGTGCGGGTAGTGCCCCCGTGACTCAACAAGAAAAGAAGACAGTCTGGTCAGGGAAGTTGGCATGCCCAGAGTCCATCGGCTTCTCCGAGTTGCTCATCTGAAGAAGCCCTGCCCTGCCTCCTGTTAGCCTGCCTGATTACTGAACCCATGACTGGATGGGGCTGCCTCAACCTGCTATGGGCTGAGGTGGACAGAGCTGAGGCATTTAGTGTGAAGCGCGTTCCTGCAACGCACAATAGATGAAAGAGGTGACTCAAGTGCCGACTTGAGGTGTTTAGTTTCTGTGTGTCTCGGATTAAAAATGTAAAGGTGTGTTATGCAGAAGGATGCAGGCACAGTGTGAGACCCGGCATTGCGGTGCCCGACTTTGAAGTGGCTGGCATCTGCTTCTGAAGTGCAATCCGCAGCCCCGCATTAGCTGCCTGCACTCGCTATGGCGCTCTTCTGAATGAGATTCAAAGGAGCAGCGCACTGAGCAGTGAGCCACAAACACTGCTCCAAGGAAAAAGCTAACGAGAGAGGCGTGTCTTAAATCCCACCCTCCTTCAGCTTTGGACTCCCAGAAGAGAATTAGCTGTGCTAGGGAGTCACAGCCTGGAGTCTCTCCAGTACAGTAAACCATCTTCCTAGCTACAGACAAAATCTGTGGAGAGTCTACTCAAAAGTTTTTGGACTGGGACACCCAGACAGTGCAGCTGTAGTAATCCCCAGTTGTATAATACATGTCTTATTGAGGACACAGGGAACTGTAGATGTTGAGAAGCTGAACCACCATCACGCTTGCAGTCCCACCTGCAGAAACTGCTGTTGGTCCTAACAGAAACCATCCTGGATATGTTGGGCTACAAAGAGAGAGAAAAAGGTAGCACAGTACAAAAGGCAGGCTGGTGGGGAACATCCCACTTAGGGTGGCTGATCCAAGAACAGTTCCTCTACTTTTTTAACAAAAGCATCTGACACTGCCATGTTTTCAGCAGACCTTATTCTACTTGTATGTATTAGACTTGCTCTGACAACATACACTAGACTGAATGCCTAAAGGGATATATGTAGAGAAAGGCCTGAGCTACCACATGGGTGGTGAACTCCCGCTTACATGGGGTACGTGCAGGTGCAGAATTTTAGGCGCGAGGGAACTAACCAGTGAAACCGAAGTGTCTGCAGACCAAGGGGCAGGGATTTCTAAGCGAAGTATAAATACTGCTAAAGCTCCCCAGAAAGAGTCCAAGTCCTTTTGTCTTCTCAGAAGATGAAATTGAGAAACAGGAAAGGAGAGAACTGAAGGAAACACCGAACAAATAATAAAAGGTAGTTTTGTAGCAGAGGTGCAAACTATGGTGTAACTTACATGGGAAGTATTAATTAGACAAATATAATAGCTGCACTGAGTACATACAGGCCACCAGAGCCTGCTCAAAAAGCCTGCAAAGCAAATAATATAACATTAAACAGAGTAAGACATGACAGAAAAAAGTGAATGTGAACCCAAAAAATAAATTGATGGAAAAAAATCACCACTATTTTGGTTATGAGAGCACTTCAGAAACTGATACAGGATTATATGCCACTGTGAAGAGTGCTGCACACAGAGGAAGAATATAATTCTTGCTTTCTAAGAGTTAAGCCTATGAAAAAACCTAAATCTTATACTAACACGTATGTATTTTACTAGATGTAAGAATTTGTTGTAGATCTCATTTCTGCTCTTCTTTGTTTATATTCTTCCTAGTTGTCAATTGCATACTCCTGACTGCTTTTCTCCTTGCACAATGAGGCATACAGATGTGCACCGACAACCGGGAAGACACTGTCCTTTTCATAACATTCCAGAATCTTAACAATAAAATAGAAATAAAAAGCTAATGAAATGAATTTGTCTTAATGGCAGAATGACAGAGGTGATGTTTGGCAGATTCTATTTTAATGCATGCATACAATGCTACTAGATACACCTACGTACAAAAAAATTCCTGCATTATAAAAGATCAATAAAGTTGCAAAGTAGTATTTAAAGGATAGGACCTTTATCTTTTTGAAAGATTACGGGTGTTATTTGGATTCCTACAGTAGCTTGAATATTGTAGCAAACTTTCCTGCGACTGGTACAGCTTGTTCTGAGTTGAAAGGTCATGACCTAAAACTTAAATCCAAGCACTGCTCAAAACCCCACTACTGAAATCAGGTGGATTCTTGGTGATTAATTGGTTCACGCAATAATGACATGCAGGCAGAAGACACAAAACAAACACCCCAGAGGAATGAAGGCGAGCACTATTAACAAATCCAATTACATTTGCAACCATAGGTGACAAGTCCTTTCCCTCACAGGCTGGACTTCTAGGTCAGCAACTGTTACCGTGTTTGGTGAAAGGCTTTTCGTCTCTGGCTACTGAACAGTGCTGACAAACACTGACCTTGCTTGACCAAGGTCATTAGCTATGTTCACCACCATGAATTTAACAGCACTTCTGTTTTACGCTACTTTCTCTGACCCATTTCTTCCTGGCTTCTCTCTCAGACCTGGCTCAGGATTCCTCTTTGCCAGGATGAAGCCTCAGTGTCAAGTTTTCCCAAATGTTTGGGTTTTTTTCAATCTATGACCTGGCCTGGATGGCTAAAGGGAAGAGGCTCAGCAGTCTGTCAGGTCTGACAGCTCCCCCAGGCTAGAGAAGCAGACATGGCTCTTTCAAAATGTATTAGAGTGCCAAGGGGACTATTAAGAACAGAAAAATAAGAAGGGAAAACAGTCCGCTGGGTCCTACTTTCTGAACATGCAGTGTGGGGTAAAACAATTCGTATCCTAAGTTTGGGAGACCAAACAGAAAAGCAAGCTCTCTACAGGAAAATAAAACTGTAGCTTTTCTTGCATTCATAGTTACAGAACATAGTCATCCAGGTAGTTCAGCTTTTCACAACATACATTTTATTTAAACAAATTTTCTATGTTTCTCCACTCAACTATTAATTAATTATTATTAGATGCAGTTGTGCAAAATTTCACACTGAAGAGAGTGTATCTGCTAATTTGATACTGTAAGTGGTTAAGTTTGGTGGATGGAAAATACGCAGCAGTCAGAGAGGAGACCTAAGTAAAGGGAAAAAGATAAGCACCATAAAATATCGTACCTTAAAATATCACTGGTTCAGAAATCTCACTATTGTTGGGATGAGCTGATAACAGTGAGCAGCGGAAATTCTGTATTTCAGGGAAGGACAAATAGACTTTTCCTTAAGCGTCAGCTGTTTGGACTCTAATAACAAGCATGTATAGGTTAACAGAAAGAATGCAGCTAAAATTGCCAAAGGTGGTTGGTTCTACAATTTATAATCTGGGTGTCACCTCCAAAACTAGGATATTTCTTGGAGCACAAGCCAGTCTTCCCTGCTGCTCAGGAGAGCCTTGCCAGTGAGGAGTCTCAAGTGAATTATGATGTTCTCCCATTTAGCAGTGAGGATGAAATCGATAAAGACCATTGTTCAATGTTAATAATAATCTTTATATAACAGCAATTTAAAAAAAAATTACAAGAATATTTATGAAAAAAATCTGATTTATCGTGCATTGAGAATATGCTTTGCCTGCAGCAGCCATCTGTCTATGCACTTCACAGCTCTGTTTTCTGTAGGAGACAGGCTGTCATATGAAACGTTTCTTTCTGCTGTTTATTTTGGGGTTCTCAGTTTGAAAGAGATCAAGTATTTTGTATATTTTTTTCTGCACAAGAAGACATATTTGAAGGCTGACACATGAATCAATGGCCCAGGGAAAGTGTTAAGCTTGTATAAAAGTTTAAGCGGAAGTGAAGATTGGGTCAGACGGCTGCCAATAGCTGGAAAAGCTTTCAAGCAAAGTGCCTTAGAGAAGGGTAATACTTGTGTTCAAATCTGAGCGAACCAGTGTACTGAGCAGAGTTGTTTGGAAAAACAAGTACGTTGTCTGCTCCAACACCAATATGACTCTTTTAACTTTTGACAGTGCAACTATGGCAAGACGGCCCTTTTACAATTCTCTCCGAACAAGCATTGTTTGCATACATGAACATTTGTGATGGAGTTCTATTAAGAAAGTGTATTGTTATCTCTCTAAAGAGGAATTCCTTTCCTTAGCTTTTTATTTCTCTTTTGTTGTTAAGATTCTGGAATTTTGTGAGAAGGACAGTGTCTTCACAGTTGTAGGTGCACATCTGTATGCCTCATTGTTAACTATAGCTACATAGACATGAAAGGCAGGCTCCTGGGTGAAAAAGAAAACAAGGAAAAAAATGGTAGTTTCAGAGGTTGATAAAGATCTGATCTGTACTGTTTAGATGTTTCAAGGAGAAAATAGGGGGTGCGCTTTCCAGCTTGTTTTGCAGCAATATGGTCAACTTCAAAATCACATAAATAAATAAATAAATAAATAAATAAATAAAAACAGTAGCAGTGACCCTAACATTTTTGCTGTAGAACCACATCATGGAACATTCAGCTGGGCAAAATCAGTGCACGCCTCACTAGATACAGAGGTAAGGTAGCAGAGAAGGAAGTACTATAGTTAACAAAACACAGGTATGTCCTCAGCAGAGGAGAGAAAGACAAACATTTTTCCTTGGAGGAGGAGTAAAAGCAAGTTTTCAATAGCAAAAGCTGAGGTAAGAGATGTTGTAGGTTAGAAACGAATAAATGAAGGGGGTAATCTGTAAAGGAGGCAACTGAAAGAATGAAAAGAGAAAATGAAAAATATACACAGAGAGAGAGAGAGAGTAGAAAAAACCAAAGAATGAGGGGGAGAGAAGAAGAACATTTAAATACTTATCTAGATCAGCCCACAACCACTAATTTCTGTAATACTTTTTCATCAGTTTCAACAGGAATTGACTCAGGGTTATAACTAGAGTTTATTTTTCTATTAGACATGCAACTGTGTGCAGAAAAAGGAAGAGAATTTGCAGGATCTGGTTGTTTCAAGATAAACAGGGATGCTGAGCTGACAAGTCCAGGGGAAAATAATCCTGCCCAAGTAAGCATTAAAATGGCTTAGAGCATATTCTGGGTTTACGTGTGTTTCACGTGGGTTCAGTTGGAAAGACTGGGCAGATGTGGGGAATACACACCTCACCGCTGCTCTGCTGGTTGTGTTCTTTTGGAATAGAAGTCCATTTAAGACAAGTTGTATCTGGGAGGGAAGCAAGAAATAGAAGACGTTTCTGGTACAATTTTGCCAGATATTTGTAACATAAAAGGAGCACATGTATGTTGAGATGGAAATGCCTGCTCTAAGTGTTATAAAGTGAAGAAGGGCTTGGATACCAACTTGACCTCAGGGCTTAGACACACAGAATCCATAGTTCCTTCAGTTTAAAAACATGGGTTTTTTTTTTTTTTTTTTTTTTTTTTTTTTTTTCCCCTACTAAAAGAGGCAAACAAAATCCAAGACCCCTGACCTTAGGTAAGAAAATCTCAGATTCCACCTTCCTTCAAGGTCAAATAAAATAATCAACCAAAAGGGCCAAATTACTTTTCCTGAGAAGTGCAAAGGAAATGCATTACGTTGGCTCACCAAAGTACCCAGCTGCAAAGAACCTAACTCAGGAGCAGATGTAGCTTATAGCGGCAGTGATGGAGTCAAACTTTTGGTAACTGGCAGCAGGGCTGCTTCTCCCCATATTCCCCTATCTGAAAAATGTATCCCACCTCTCCGCTCCGTCCTCCTGTCCTCTTTCTACCTGTGCAACAAGCCTGGGGAGAAGGTGTGTAGAGGGAAAACAGGGGAAAGAGGGAGAAAGCAGACTTCACAGGACACATCTGATCTGGAAGTTGCCAGGGTGCATAATTAATTGCTGAACTGCTGAATCAAAAAAGAGTGTGGGAAGAGCACAAGCAGGTTAGACTTCTTATAATAAAAACACCCAGTGGAAAATTAAAATCTGTAGTACATTAATAACATGTATAAGAAGATAAAAGTTTTCTACAAGTCACTTCAAAACACATTTTCTCAGGACAGCAATCTATTTTGGCCTCAGAAGAGCTACAGCGCACAGCCTGAGGACTTCTGGATAGAACATTGACCAGGCTGAGCTCCTGCACTGAGTGCCATTGTACTGCTCTACATTACAGAAAGCAATTCAGCAGATACAGCTGCAGTCAGATGAATTTTGAAGTAGAAGTCATACCCTCCAAACACCCAGTATATTTTATGGCTAGGTAATAGGTGATAACTACTTTAAGTTAGCAAAAGTTTATGTGTTAATCATCTTAGTGCCCCAGACAGGAGAGCCACAGGTATTGCCATAATGCTAAATGAAAAGGAAAAAAAATATACTTTTTCTTGCCAAAACATGAATACATGCCAAATGCTTTTCAAAATTTTAAAAAGACAAAATACACAGAAGTGTATTTTTGTGTTTTCAATACTGCTGGATATTGGAAAGAAGTCCTGATAACAGACATCTGTTACATTAAAATGACAAGCAAGAAAAGATAGATTTGTAGTTTGCGTAAACAAAACTGTCTGATCATTTCTATTACTCACAGCTTGTTCTTTCAGCAGGTGATATCACATGCTGCTATAGCCCTTATCCCATCAGAATTACCCCTGAGCAAATACTGCAGCCTAGGGATAGCCTGATAAATGGCGATCCCTACACACCGAACAGCTTTACTCAGCAAAATCAACAGAGAAGGAGATCAATCAGAGGGTCTGCAGCTGTTCAGCTGTACCAGCCAAAACACAGAAAATAGGTCACATAAGGGGCTACAGCTATTCTGTAGCTTGAAGACCTTGGAGATATTATCCTGGGATAATACACTCTTTCTAGTGTTCTAAAGTTAATTACTTTCACTCAAATTTCATGTAGATCCATAACAAATCAGCGGAAGGCTGGTTTTCCCAGACTCTATAATCTGGTTTTGATGATCCATGCAATTTCCAGTGACTGTCGTTCTTAGTAGTTTCTGAGTTCCTGAGATTTTCTGCTTATCAGAAATTAGTTAGAAAAAAAAGAATAAGTAATACAAAATACTTCAGACCGCTTGCCAGTTTCCTAATGGTTTTCCTTATAACACATGACAATTTTTGGTAAACAGCCTCTCATTGGAGTTTTCCCAGTAGTTACTGACTTTACAACATGCCACCTTCATGTTTTTGCCCTCTGTAATTGTATTTCAGTCTTGGAGCTCTAAAGCAGTACTCTTTCTCCTGGACTGTCTCAAGTGAATATTTATTTTCTCTGACAAGAAGCAACACAAATAGTGGGGGAAAAAAAAAGGAAAAGGAAAAGGAAAAAAAGGAAACAAAAAATCCCATCACCTCTCCCTGAATAATCTTCAATTTCTTAACGCAGAATCTGGTCATGAAAGGAATACTGCATGTGTTTGGAAAAGCCACAGTTCAGCCACTGAGCACATGCTGGTGGCTGTGCAGAACAGCTTGCAGAGTCAGGGCCTGAATCAGCAGTATAANATTACTAGTATAACTTATAAGAAAAAAAAAAGACAGAGACGAAAAATCTACAACATATGTTATGAGGAGCTGCTTCATGAGACGCAGATGACAAAATGCCATTCTGTACCCTGAGTGTTAAGGAAAGGAATTTCTACCAATAGTTTTACCCTATTCTTTTCTTTTTTGAGTACTAAACATTAGGTACAATAAACTTCACAGTCTGCGCTGGCCATGTTAATGATGTACTTCGTTTCACAGTGGTCTTCTACCTAGTCTCCAGGACAAATACTTGTGAACAGTGAATACTTTCTTTTTAAAACGTAAGCAAAAAATGACAGTGAAATTCTTCCAAGCCTCAATTTGCTCTTAAAGCAAGATCTAACTG
>VYZW01053925.1:0-26667 GCA_013401315.1 Balaeniceps rex | reverse complement strand
GTGCGTGGTAGTGACAGTGAGGTACAGTCCCCTCTAAATCTAGGGCTGCTAAGCAGAGCTAATTAAATCTGACTGTAATGGTTAATTTTCCAGTGGCTGAAGGGGCATGTGTATGTTATAGTATTTGTAACCTTTGACTTGTAAAGTAAGATGCATCTTTACTTGTTTCGTGCTGATTAATTCTGTTTGCTGGAGCCAGAAGTTACCCTTGGGACCACTATTTAAAGTCTTTTAAAAAATATTTATCATTCCGTGTACTAATGATGGCTTATGGAAATGGAGAACTTTTACAAATTACTTAAATGCACCTTTTTCTGTCATCAAAGGGACCCTGGGATTTGCAAGACATGACAAGTTTGTGTAGAATGTTCATGTTCCTCCAGTTCACATGCCACCAGTAACCCTGGAAATTAGTTTCTCACTTGTGTGCAGTGGAATCTAGTAGCTGTAGCCTTTGTCTGCGCAGCTGATTTGCTCCTAAGATTTTTGTTTTCTTTGACATAACAGCAAAGAAGGAAAATGCTGTTGAAACGTGGGAGGAAACACCTTCAGTGTTTTTGTTTGTGGAGCAGGTTCATGTTTCTGAGGAGCTGAGTTTTTGCTAAAAGTTGAAGGCTTAAAACTGGAGATTAAAAAAAAAAAAGAAAAGGAAAAAAGAAGAAGATAAATTCGGTGAGACTAACCAGGCCTTACTGACTTGTGTTGTTTTGGCATTGTGCATTTGATTGAAGCTAGTATTGAACCCTTAAATTACTTTGCTATGGATTTTAAAACTTGCAGAGTTTGGTGTTTCACATATACAGCAGCCCTACTGAGGAAACAAAGAGATTTCTTAGAAAGTGGAATACATATAAATGCTCACCAAAAATCTTCTGTTGTTGAAGTTTTATATTAGTCTTAACATAACTGACTTTACAAATGGGACTGTGGGAGTCTGTCTTACAGTTTTTTTGCCTTGTGATAGGCTTGAGAGTAATAATCCATTTCATAATGAGATGAGGGAGAGAAGGATAAATCGTCACTTTCCCAAACACATTTCTTGTCTTTTAGCTGAGCCTGTTGGTACAACTGATTTCTTTTTTACCTAATTTTTCCTGGAAAACTGAATCTCTTTGCAAAGTGTGGCTTTACTGTCCTCATCCTTTAAATCTGAGGTGAAGATTGTTTAGCTCTCTCTACCTTTGAGAACAAATGCTTGTTTCAGACTCCTATATCACATGTGAAACGACACAAACGTAAATAATCTGATAAAAACTCATCTGCTTCTTCCTGTTCTTTTGCAAAGGTCACTTTAATTGTTTATTTATTTTTACTTCCTTGACATAAAACTTCCTTTACTTCCTTGTGTCAGATTAGTCTCTGAGCTTCACAGCCCATCTCAATTCCAGTATGTGCTCCCCCAGCACAACAGAAGCTTTGCACATCTTTGAAAAGTTTCCTTTCAAGTACTCTGTGGTTCTTTGAACCAAAGCCTTAACTGCAGGGTCTGTAATCCATTTTGGTGTTTCAACATACTGGTATGCTTCTGATGCTTAAGTCAAGTGTTGCAGAAAGGCCATCTCTTCAGCCAGTGATTCTGTCCTTTTGCACAAAGAGCTGCCTTGGTTTCTCTCCAAGAGCTTGAGTGCCTTGCCTAATTAAAATAAAACAAAAAACCTCGCAGCCCCACCCAGCTATACTGTTCACGTATGCTTTCACTGAGAAACAAAAATAGGTATGCGCACAGCCATGGAGCGCTGCACAGCTGTAGGACTTGGAAGTCTCACACTCTGGGCTTTAAGCCACAGCTCAGAGAAAAATACATACGTGTTTGCTCAAAGAAAATTCAGTAGATGGATGGGGCCACAGTTAGCATCTAAGTTCTGAACTTTCTGAGAACTGAAGTCTCACTACAGGTCTTAGGGACTGGCAGCTTTGCAAGGTCCATGGTATTGGCTGACAGGGGCCCCTCCGTGTTTCACATGGCTTTCCGTTAACAAGATTTTCAACATTACATGCCAAGCTCAGATATAGCTGTATTTACTCCTCCAAATAGGCAAAGAATCCGCTTTGTTTCCTATTCTATACCAGTGTGACACTGCAGTGATGAGGGATGCAGACAGAATAGGTTTTGCAACTAACATGTTTACACAGTTTTGTGCATTTCTTCTGCCATTTAAGACTACTTTCCTTCAGCTGTGCACTCCTAGAAATAACCCTACAGCCAATTCAGCTCCTGATGTCCAGTGCCACACTCAGTGTATTTAACAAGACTAGTAAAACTGACATGTCAGGGTAGCTCCATGATGCTGTCTGGCAAGCTTGTTGCTTCAACAGAAGGGTTAAGACTTTCCTGACTTTGGATTCAGGAAGAATGGCTTGGGGGTTTTTGTCTCTGAAGTATTGCTAGAACTTACTGTTATAGTCTGGAGGCCTCGGCTTCCACTAAAAACAAACCCTGAGTTCTCCAGAAACGGATGACTTGTGCTTGCCAGGAAAACCTGCTGATTTGCACAACCAGTTTTCAAGCTCTGACTTAAAGGCATGTGACCAGAGACACGTCTCACTGTTTTGTGCAATGTTCCTATCTTGGTCACACTGCTCATGCTGGTACATGATGATAGAATAAATAAGCCTCTTCTCAACAACCCCACTGGTACAGGTCTTAAACCAGCATGGGGGCTCCACCCATGGATGGTGCTCTGTGTCACTTACTCTCTTCTTGCACTCCATTTTCCTTTTGTGTTTCCTGAAGTTCAGCCACAAGCAGCATTCCCGTGATGAGTGGTGACTGCTGCTGTTGGGCTCTTCCCTTCAGCTCAGAGAGCACCACAAAACCAGGGTTTTCTCCTTAGATCACATTCTTCCTTGCCCAAGGCTTCAATATGTTATGGACGTTTGCGGCACTGGCTTCAGACTTCTGCCACAGTTTTTGAAACCTGTTTTTGTAATTATTTTTAGCGCTGCTCATCTATCACTTGCATGGAAGTCCATGTATATCTTGTTTATCCCTTTGCCATAGCATCTGAAAGCCTTTAGTTCATCCTTCCATATAAATCAAACCATTTGTGTCCCTCACACTACGTGGATTGCTTTGGGGCAAGTACTATCTGCAAGAGGAAAATAAGAGATCAGTATAGTCCATTATAAGAGGATTAAAGAACTTATCCTTCTGGAAGGTCAAAAGACACCTGTTCACTCAAAGGCAGTAACTTGCAGATTACTTTCCAAAAGACTCATACTGAACTTTGCTGCTTTAATGCTCTACTGGGTTGGTTTAGGGTGCCTACTTGCTGGGAGCCAAGGATGCTGTTAAAAAGGTAATATAAGCAAGATGTAATCTTCTCTTTCTGCAAACACATCCACCACTGTCTGCTTTTTTTTTTCTAATGTGGTGCTAGTCCTGAATAATTGCTGGGGTACAGCAAATCTAAATTCAGAAAAGGCTGGGGGGGTGTCAGTGAGCATGGAGGGTGAATACCAGATTCTAGCATCTCAGTAAGGCTGGAAGTGGCAGCCTTGTATAAGCCATAGTTTCAGCAACAAACCTGAAGCCTGACTTCAGTATGAGCAAAAGGGACATTGACAGCTCTCAGCAGAGGTGTAGAGGTTTTCGTCAGCACAAATGGAGAAGATACGGGTCTTATTGAGGATGTAGTTGCACTAACAGTCTTAAAGCGTTTTTCTTTGGGGGCTGGCGTTTGACTAATCGGGTCTTCCATATGTTGTCCTTCATTTGTACATACCTGAAAGGTCTGATAAATGGACTTCATCCGTTCCTGCTCTTCCCGCACTCCTCAGCTGGGGGTGGGGAGCAGAAGCTTTGGCCTTTTGTGGTTAAGAACAGGGAAGAGGTAAGCAGGTTGTATGCAAAAAAACCCTTTTGTCAGCACCCAAATATTGTGAAATAACATCAGTGACTGACATTGTAGCTCTGGGAACCAATTGTACTGTGATGGCAGGGAGGACCCAGCAGTGCAAATACTTAGCACAAAGCCTTGTGTTTGAGCAATGTAACAGAAGCTGAAGCAATGCTGTGACTTTGCCTGTATAAGTAATGTAAGCCTTTGATGATCCGGGAGGCTTCTCCGCTAACTCATAAAATCATTGTAAATGGACCAACTGAGGCATCCAATTGATTACCAGGACTTAATATTTTTGCCATTATGCTAGTATTTATTGGTGCATAGTAATTCCAGTAGGTAAGAATCCACCTGCTTATGTGCAAAGATGAGTTCACTCCACCTGGGAAGGTGAGAAGTATCCGTTTTTATCTTCTTTGGTCATACTACCAAGCCATGAAATTATATCACACACTTTAATAAACTTGTAATTTATTTTGAAAAGATCTGAAAATGTCTCAAGTGGAAGTGTGCTTTACTGGTCACTAATACGCAGCTCTTGAGTGTCAGCAGTACACACCAGGATTACTTTGTGTAAATCTCTAGCTCAACAACTGGAGATCTCTTGTGCAAGTTAAAAACAAAACCAAACAAAAAAAACTCCAAACCCACAGCACTGGCAGACAAGAGTCTTTTTTTTAGATAACTGGTCACTAGTGGAGTCCCCTGTGAATCTGCGTAAGTAATGACCATAGCTCTGCTTTTCCACTAGTCATCTAATATTACTTTTTCTCTAAAAATAATTTAGCTTTGACCTTAAGATACCTCCTGCAACCATACTGTTCAGGACAGTGATGATTCTTGGGCCTTCCAGGCAAGCTTTTATTATTTCCACCATTATAATGCCGCCTTATTCTGAGCAGGTGAGTATGAAACCGATACAATGTGGTTTTGGCTTCAGTCAGTGATCAGGCCTTTTGCCCTTTTTTTTTTTTTTTGATGCTTGATTGGGGGCAGGTGGCACACTTCAGAAAGGTGAATTTCCACCATCATCCAGAGGATATAACAGTTTCTCATACAAAACAGCTACAGCTCAGCAGGCTGCTGTCTTTTTGTATCCTCGTGGCAGCCTCACACCCCTGCCGGAGACTGTGGGAATGGATGTATTCACAGCCGCCTGCCTGCTGAAGCTCCCGAGCGCTTCTCCCATGCTCTTTCCATCCCTGCAGATTTCACCCAGCCATTGATGATGCTTGCTTCGAGCTTGCGCACCTCTGTGACAGATGGGGGGTCAGCTGGATTGTGTCCTCTAGAGAAAGCAGAGCAGTGTGAGCTAGTCAGTGGGCAGCAGCTCTTTGCCTCTTGCACAGGGAAAGCCAAGCCAGGGAACTGAAGGACAGAGATTATCTCTTTTGTGCTTCATATTTATGCCCTAGAAAACAAGTTACAGTGTCACACCCACCAGGAGGTTGGGAGGCAGGCTTGAGAGCCCTGAGCTCTCCCTTGAATCAGTGGCTGCTGCCTTCTCTGCTCCAGGCCTGAAGGCTGATGGCTAATGCCAAGAGATACTGGACTACTTCACATGACTGATTGCTACAGGCTATCAAACACTTGGGCCAATTCCTGTGCAAGAACATGTTCTAATGAAAGTACATGAGCTTAGTGCTGAGTTCTGCACAGCCTGGCTTCCCTGAAGGCTTGAAGAGCCCTGTACTAGGGAAGAGGATTGCTCTTCCACAGTTAGGCTGCAAGAGTCTGGTATTCAATCCTCTTTAAGTAAAGCATCTCCTGGTTCTTTGGACTGTGGCTAGCTAAGACCCAACACCCAGGGCAGTAGGATTTTGTCAGCCAAAGCAGAGTTCAGTACTTACCGGAGATCTAGGTGATGGGCGCCTCCTTTAATGGTCAATGCAATTAGTGAAGGACTGAGGCTGCTATTTATCTGTAAGGAAAAGGAGCAGAGACAAACTCTCTCAGAGTTACCAGGCACAACTGGACATCAGCTCTGAAAAATGGAAAACAAGCTGGGCAGGACTGAGGAAAAGTATGGGAAGAGATCCTTGGTATGGCTGATATTGTGTGCATGGCTAGCAGTCCTAATGAGCCAAATCATAGGTCTCAAATAAAGTGAAGGCTTCCCCTAAGATGAAAACTGTCAGCTTATTCCAGTACAGGCAGTTTGAAGTAACAGGCTCCCTTGGGCCCATGCACCCTAAGCAGCCTGTTCCTCTTCCAGCTGGGATTGCCAAGCCAGCCTAATACAAGGAACGCCTGCATTACAATCAGGAGCTCAACTAACTCAAAATCCCATTCTGGGTCATTTTTGGTTTTAAATTTTAAACTGGAGCTCTGCCACCACTCTGAAGTTTTGTTGAACCTAAGCCAAAATATGCTCTGGTTTGAGTTGCTACTTACAGCAACTGCTTGGTCTCACAAAGTGTGCTGAGACTGGAGATAGCAAGGAGCACTTGGCTGTCAGCACTAGGACCAAGTCTTGACACAGAAACACGACGGGTTGTGGTTTAGATGCCAGGTGTTGGGTAAGGAGGCTCCTGCTGTGTCTGCCCTAGTGAAGCCACCTTTGCTGCATCAGTGTTCCTGGCTGATGGACACTATTCAATGCATCCATCATTAATGTCCTGACACTCCTGAATGGTTCAGCATAAAAAAGCTGCTTGCAGAAACTCAAATGGGCTGAAGATGAATCACCAGTGCTGCTCAGAAAGGGAGAGGGGGGCAGTGTATCACCTGGAAAGGCTGCTCTCTGTGCTTGGTGTGCAGGAGTGCGCATGCTTACCCCACCTCCAGCCCATGGGTCCAAGTCTCCATTTGAAAAAATGATGTTGCTTGCACTTTTCAGGTCTGAAATTCAGAAATATGACATTTGCGAGGCCTCCTTCCTGCCCATTTACCCAAATGTGTTTGGCTACTGCAGCAAACATGGTCAAGAACAGAAAACACAGGAGAATAAAACAAATTCTTGGCAGTTTTTACATTTTCCACTTCTGTCTCAAGGAGGTACAGAAAGGAGGTACTGTTTGGCTCAAGTCAGCACAAGGCTGTCACTTTCTGCCAGGACTTGTTAGTGCACTGTGCCTGTCCGCACAAAGCCCAGCTGGGCAGAGGGGGGACAGGCAAACAACTACAGTGCAATGCAAAGGGGCAAGCAGCCAGCACAACTCACCTCCGCCCCAAAAGTTTGTCTGCAGCCAGTGTGCTCGTGGCCTCACATGCCATTTGCTCCAACAGTACTGCTCTCGCATGGCCTCCGTGAAGGGCATCTCAGGGAACATGTCAGTCACGTTGTTGCTGCTGAAAGTTAAGTTGATCTCAGTGCAAACCTAAGAGAGATACAAGAGCTGTCATGGGCTGGGGGGATAACCAGGGCAGCAGCTGAAACCTGTTGGTGTCTCCAACACCTTACCTGGTAGTCCCAGGCCTCAGCATCTGAGCCGATGCCACAGCCCGTGGGGTCAGCGCAGGACTGGTACAGCTGGTATATGTCGTAACACTGTGCCAAGCCAGAGGAGTTGTAAAACACCCCTGCCAGGTGGGAACACAGCACAAAGCCAACCTGTCAGTACCTCTCTGCTGTCTCACCCACGAGCCGCGCGGCCAAGACTAAGCAGAGGGGTAGCTATCCCAGCTGGGCAAGTGTGTAAGGCTGGGGCAGAGCTAGCAGGGTCTGCACCAGTGTTAGGTTACAATCCTAACTTTATGCCAAAGCTGTCACATGGTCTCAAGCCTGGCTGCATGATACCCTTTGCTTCTGCTGTATCCACAGGGAGGAAGAGATTCCCAGGTGCTCTCTGCTGTCTCTGCTCGTGCCAAAAGGCAAGCGATTGGCTCACTAGTCCTTGGGAGAGCCCTAGCCTCCAATTCCTAACACACCCAGGAGCAGGCTGTGTACAGGACATTACCTGAATTCTTCCAACTGAATGGGACACAACTGCAGCGACCTTCCCACCCCCTCCCTGAAAGTAGCTGTTGTCTGAATGCATCAAATTTAGTCAGCAGGCCAAGGGTGGCATGTCACAGTCAGGGTTTTGTTTGACTGTTTGTTCAAGAAGGGAAAAATGGCTTGTGCAGGCTTGCCCAGATGAAAGAGCACTTGACCAGGCGGCCCAGCGAAGCATAGCTGGGGAGCTGCTGAAGAATGAGCTGCTTTTTGTGCAGATGGATAGCTACCGGATAGCGAGGAGGAGGAATGCGGCTATGCCAGTGGCCGTCCACTGCTGCCAGTGTCACAGCCCACAAGCAAAACCCACAAACACTGTGAGTTTTATGCGATAACCAGCACCAACAGCTCCACTTGCTAACACCCCCATGCAGCTCTGCAAGGCACACAGCACTCTGCACCTGCAAAGCACCAGGCAGAGGCCACTGAGGAGGGAGGCTGTTACAGCTATTGCCTTTTGAATGGCACAGCCTCAGCTCCCTTGAAGCATGAAACCACTGGTTCGGCTGCTGAAGACTGCCCAGGAGATACACTGAGTGTGTGCAGCGAAGAGTGCTGGGGCTGCTCCAGGGCTACACACCTTTCAGAGCAATGCTGCTCAGTTCATAGGCCAGCATGGCGAGGCTTGTGTCGGACACCTACATGGTGAAACTCCTGGAAGGGCTCAGCAGCCTTCGCTTGCAGAGCGCACTGTGTGATGTGACACTGGAGGCAGAAGGGGTTTGTTTTCCAGCCCACAAGGTTGTTTTAGCATCAGTAAGTAATTACTGCAAGATCCTGTTTGTTGGAAGCCTGACAAGAGCGGGGAGCCTGGATGGTAACATCCAGCTGAAAGCCATCAGTGCTGCTGGGCTGAGGAATGTTCTCAACTTCATTTACTCCAACAAACTAGACCTCTCATTACAGAATATTGAGGAGACCTTCAAAGCCGCAGAAACCCTCCTGGTTCGGGAGGTGCTCAAGCTGTGCTTTCACTTTCTGGAGGGTTGCTTGAACTGTGAGAACTGCATGGATGTTCTTAACATTGCTAAAAAACTCAGCCAAGCAGAGCTGAGACAGAAAGCCATGTGCTGTGTAGGGCAGCATTACAAACAGATCCTGGCTGATCCTCAATGCTTGAAAGACCTGGACCAAGGAACCCTTTGTGAAATTTTAGATAGGACCGATACCGAGGGATGCAGTGAGCTGGAGCTGTTCAGAGCTGCTATGAGCTGGATGCAGCACGACTGCACACGGCTGAAAGATGCAGCAGATATTTTAAGGCGCATAAGGTTCCCTCTCATTCCTTTAAGGGATCTGCAGAGGTATGTCCAGGAAATGTCTCCTATGAGGCTGGATTCGGGCTGCTACAGGTATCTGCAGGAGGCTCTGAATTATCACTCCCAGCTGTATGCTCAGCCAGTCCTGCAGACCCAGAGCACGAGCCTCCGCTCTGTTTCCACCATGCTGCTTGTTGCTGGTGGCAGAACCGTCGACAACTCTGTGTGCAGAGAGATGTGGGCTGCAGACCAGAGCTGTAGCACCTGGCACAAGGTTGGGGACCTCTGTGTGCCAGTGTACAACCACTGTGTTGCCATCATCAATGACTTCCTCTTTGTCATCGGGGGACAGTGCAAATTTGATCCCACAGCCATCAAATGAGGTAAGACATAAGAAACCTTTAGCCTTGGAAAAATGGCTGGGTGAGGAAGGGAGGGAGAGAGGAAGGGAGGGAGTCATTCCTCTGGCCCACCACAGATCTCCCACCTCTACATATTTCTTAGTGCTCTGTGCTGTACTGAAAGCCCTTGGGAATACAGCTTCCAAACTCTCTGGGAAGCAAGCAAGGTCCCGCCCTGGTCTCACCTTGCTCCTACTGTAAATTGTCATCCTAATCTGTACACAATTTCCACAGTGCAGGTTCAGCCAGGTCCACATCAGTCAATCAAGCAACCCCATGAACACTACCACTGTCCCCATTGTTGCTGCCATGGGACTTGTGCTTGGGAGGCATGGTTAAAGCCTACCACTTGAGAACTGCTCCTTCCTTGGTTTTGCCCTTGAAAGGCAAATCTGCTTTAGCTCCCAGGACCTTCCCCTTCTGCCTGGAGAGTAAAAAGACTTGTGCAGGATTTTATGTTTTCCTAGATGGCTTCAGTGAGCTTGCTACAAAAATCAGCACATTTTTCTTTCCCATGCTCCCAGGGGGCTTATTTCAGCATTGTACTTAGTTCAGCAGTGCCACTGCAAACAGCAATTCTCTTCTTTAAGGCAGGAGGCAGCTCAGCAGCAGCGGAACAGAGAATGCTGAAGCAGCAGGGCTGTGGCTCAAGCTCAGCACTCACCCCATGTGGTTCTGCAGATACTGCACTTGCTCAGTGACCTGGGCTTTCTAGCCGGGACTGACAAAACAAGCTTGGGGAGATATATACTGCTGAACAAGATGTGAGTAGAAGCCCAGCCTTAGCAGAGGTGCTGTGCTCCTGTGGCGATGCCACCAGGGATGAGGGGAGGGGAAGCCACTCTTGCCCTCTCTTGGGTGAGAGAGGCAGGCAAAGCTCAGCGCCCTCTTTACTCCACACTCAAAACAGTAGCAGAGATGCAAAATGTGCTTATTTAAATCTCACTGAAACAGTTTTCAACTGACACATGCTATTTGGTGTTTGAAACAAAGGTATTTCATTAAGCCAATGTGTTTCACCTCCTGCTTGCTGCAAGACGAGCCCCCAACCTGTTCCCAGAACCCCACAGAAAGGCCATAACTGAGCCTCCAGCTCCACTGGGGAGGTACTGCTGTATCAGCTGGCTGGCACTGGAAGTTGAGCCTGTCCAGGTCTGAATATAAAACCTTCCTCAACCCAGGGAAAACATTTATCAGTTCTTGAAGCCACAGGAGACGTAAGCCAGCCACCCGCCTTCTGCTAACCATCACACCTCTGCTGTGATCCTAGGTTTTCCGATTTGATCCCCGCAACACTTCCTGGCTCCAGGTCGCCAGCATGCTGGAGAGGCGGACGCGCTTCCACGCGGATGTACTGTCTGATTGCATCTTTGCTGTGGGTGGTGGGACACTGCTGGGGACCCTCACCCATACTGTGGAATTGTACCAGCCTGCTGAAAACAAGTGGGAGTTTGCAGCTCCTTTCCCCACGGCTATTGCTGATCACGCAGGCACAACCCACAAGGGAATCCTCTATATTTCAGGTGACAGAGCGAGTAGAAAGTAGCATATTTTCGTATAGTTTTGTTGATTTTTGCTGGCATCTTAATGTCACAACCCACACCAATAACACTCACAGCTCCACTGTCCCTTTCCTGCTGTGTTAGCACAGCCTCACTGCCCTCCTGAAGGGCAAGAATTATTTTCTTTCCAAGACATTAAAGGTGACATCATCTGCTTGCAAATCCACACCCCTGCTCGCCTTTGACTTTGCAATCCTGGCTAAATCCCAAAGCTTTGCTGTCTGAAAAGATAAACCAGGAGCAGGCTGCCATAGTGTTGGGGATGGGATTAAACCCTGGTATTAATCTGAATGGAAGATGTGGGACTAACCCTACTGCACTGCTTTGTTAATCTGTACAAAAAGAAGTATAATGCAGGTTCTTACCCTCTTACCCACTGAGCCTGTACAGCTTGTGCCCTAAAAGGGATCCTCAGTCTTTACAGGCATCTTTGGTAGATGGTGCAGGATGTTTAACAATAAAGCAGCATGAGTTTAAACACTTTAGGAATTGTTGTAGGATCTTTAGCTTTTGTAGCTACTAATTTGGACTTGAAAGATAATCTTTGGTTTGTCCTAAGAAAAGCAGTGTTGCTTGTGTTATTGCCTCTGCAGTTAAAAGTCCTGGGCCAGTCTACCATTGCTGTAGGCTCCCTGCTTTGTAAACCAGTTACGGGCAGCTGGGATCACTGTACTGATTTAGTCCACATTAACTTCAATTGCACAGTTGCAATGAAGGGCACTTCTCTGTGATGGACTGTACACCCAAGGCCCCAAGGGCAGGGAAGGCAGCACACGGGCTGTCCTACCCAGACATGTACCCCACTGACAGCAGGGCTCCTGCACTGGCAGCACAGATGTCTGGAAAGGAAGGATAATGGTTCAGCTAAGGGAATGGCTGAGGCTCAGGTTCAAGTCCCTGCTTTGACTCAGCTGGCCCATGGTGCCACAGGCAGCTCATCTAACCTCTGTTGGTTTTGATTCCTACCAGAGAGCAAGGACAAAATTAGCTCACAGAGCTTCAAACATACAGTAGTGATCTAGGCTGGGTAACCGCTTGGGTGTAAGACCTTACGTACCTATAGCATTAATTTCCTTCTAAGTAGTGGGGTAACTGCAAATTCGATTTGGCCAGGCTATAGCCCTGCCCAAGTAAACTGAAAAATTAAGAGCATTACTTTGCTACAAGATTTAAACACATGCTCCATGCAGACAAAGTGTCCACACACAGAAAGCATCAAAGCCCAGGTGAGCTGGGGCTTATGGCCAACCTGAAATATCATCTTCCTTGTCTGCAAAGACTCTCTGCAGGCTGGAATTCAACAGGCAGGCAGCTGGAGGCATTTACCCTTCCCATAGCAGCAACTTCCTTCTGCAAGGAGCTTTTTATAATGCACTCCTGAAATACACAAGTGAGTGCCTAGTAAAGAGAAAAAGTAGACAACAGCACTGGCAGATTGGCTCTGACCTTCTGTCGAAGATCCAAAGTTCAAAGAGCTTTGAATGCTTTTCTTTCAAACCACCGTTCTGTGACTGCACATGCTGGAAGCAGATTCCCTAATTAAAGCTGTTCCTGGTTACATTTGAAATACCCCAAAAGCTTTATTCAAAAATCTTTTGTGGAAAACTATTTACAGAAAGAGCTGGAACTGGTTGTTTTGTTGGTGTGGGGTTTTTTTTCCTCTCTATAAAAAACCTAAGAAGCTCAGGTTTTAAATTTCACACCGCATCAGCTCTGCAGAATGGTGTGAAATTTTAAACCTGAGCTTCTTAGGTATTTCAAAGAAAAGAAATCAACTCTGCTGATGTTTGCAGAAGGTTTGCTGGATGTCACAGAGGATGATGGATAGATTTTCAAAACTTCTGCCTTCCTTCTAGGGGGCTTCTCTGGGGGTAAAACCTTACGAGACACTTACTGCTACCTCCCTCGCCTCCGACGCTGGATTGGCAACAGTGCCATGGCTTTTACCCGCTGTGATCACGGGATGGCTACAGTCAGGGACAGGATCTTTTGCACTGGAGGAAGGACACTAAAAGGAGTAAGTTCATTTGCTCTTATAATCCCAAAACTGATCCAAAATGGGGTCTCTGTATTGCTAGGCCCTGACTGTTTTATTCCAACAGGTTGACCAGTAACTTCATTATTTTTGGTCTCTTAGTGGACTGGCACAGTTGCAAGTCAGGCCAATAAGCTTATGAAAATGTGCCTGCCATTACAACCACATGCATTAGAAGCTGCTGTGTTGTCACACTCTATTTGCTAGAGTACAAAGGCTGTTTAAAGCATTTGTTTAAATAGAGAAAACATAGGGTGGAGGCGCAGCCTGCTAACACAGGAAAGCCCAAGTGTAAAACTGGTCATGTACCTGCCCCAAACACACTGACCACCTGATTTTCCTTGTTCAAGCTGAGAGGGGGCGAAACACTGGCAGATGGGAAGAGGAATGGACTGCGGTGAGGACACTAGCCTAGATTTTAGGAAAGATGGGCTCAAGTCCTGGAATGCAAATGAAATCTCTTCAAACCTGGATTTCCCATCTCTGAAAGAGGGAAAGCACTGCCCAGCCTTCTGGGAAGAGACCTGACAGGGACTGAAAGGCTCACTCTAGGAGAATCCCATTCCCTGAAGCCAAGAGAACTGAGTTTTCAAAGATCATTCAGCAATTTCCATTTGGAAGTGTAAAGACTTAGGGCCTCACCCCATTTTACCATGACGGGTACAGTTTCTTTTGAAGGAATGCGGGTGTCTTAGAGTACTTAATTGCTCACTGAGGAAGGGATAGAAATCTATACAGAGAAACTGCACATCAAGGCTGGCATCAAAGTCCTCCAGATGACACAAACTCAGTTATTGTCCACAATTGAATGCAATATGGCCCTCTTTAGATGACTTCCTTCGTAATGTGTTAAATGTCCAGAGAGCAGGCAGGACTTGGGCTATGCCAGTTCCAGCAGGTCCCTGGACCTTGCTCGGCTCTGATTTTTCAAGAAGAACAAAGCTCCTTTAAAGCTGTGCCATTCTGGTATGTTACTCAGTTTCTTTTGAGGCTCTGATTGCTAAATGTGGATTGAAAATCTGGCACCTTGAGCCCCATGGTATTCAAATAGATGTTGAGACACTGTTTTCCTTTATCATGAACTAAGCGAGCCTGATGTGACAGCGATGTCCACTCGAGGCGTGATACGATGGGTGAGTGTTGGTCTGGTTCTTTGCAGGCAGAGGAATGGATTCATGTCAACGAGACGGAGTATTATTGTCCTGCAAGCAATCAGTGGACAACACTAACACTATCTCCGTTCAACTGCTGCCAGTTCAGCACCACAGCCCACGAGTCTACGCTCTACCTCGCAGGAGGTGCGTCTCTGCAGCACATGCAGAAAGACGACAGTGTTTTCCTGTATGACACAGAGGGGCAGGTATGGAAGAAAGCCAGTCCCCTGCCTAAAGCTCTGGTGGATCATGCCTCTTGCATGATTAAACTGTCCCAAGTGAATGCGGCTGGTGAGACGAGGAGAGACACAAAGTGCTGCCCCGCAGGCAGGAGGAAGAAATCTACCCTCAGCTTGTTCATCACAAAGAAACAAGAGTCCCACTCTGCCTCAGAGAAGAAGTAGGATATGAATACATCAAGCAGATCTGACAGTGTTTGCCAAGACATTAGTATTTTAACAACTCTTCTACTTGCCAGCCAAACATCTTTAGCAGTGATTTGGAATTGGTATGTTTCTGACTTGGTGCTGTCATGGTGACATGCATAATTTGCAAAAAAAAGAATTAGTTCCCAATCCTACTAAGCTGCATTAAACCCATAAAAATTCCTTAAATCTTTTTTTTTGTCATTCAGAACCTGTTTTGCTGAATAATGACCAATGCAGAACTTATTTTTAATAAGCAACTTGAGAGATTTTATGAGGAAATCTTCAAAAGAGCTTTGAATTCTATGTCTAATAATTTCCTTACAAACACTGCTGGCTGACAAATTAAGTACTCACAGAAATTAATATACACAATGTATTTAAGACTGTCTTGCCACTGGATTAAGACCACAGGGTGCTGTGATGAGAACCTTGTCCTCAACAAGCAGACCAGAAAACTTCCTTCAGTGAACGTGCATTGAACCTGTGACTGCTTGAGCCAGAGTATGGGTAAAGTTTTAGAAAAGAACTAAAAGTTTTAGAAAAGAACTAAGTACCTTAGAAGTCCACATCTCATGGACAGTCAACAGGCTAAGGGGCTACAATGGCTGAAAAACCTGATGAGGGTAAGTTTGGAAAGGTGAGAGAATGAATCCATGGGCTACCATGGGACATCCCGACGGACAAAGCCAATATGGGGCAAAACATCCCAGTGGGAGATCAGAGTCATACCAGTTCCCACAATACACAACCCACACAACAATGCAACAGTTCTACTTAACAGGTGTTTCTAGAAAACAGGGCGTTAAATAAAAGACCAAACTGATAATATTAACTCACCAACAAGAGCAGCCAGGCCTTGAATTGGGTCTGTGTGGGCAAGGATTTGTTCACAGCCAACCTGAATGAGACATATTACAGGCAAATTGCAGACAGGATAGTTAACAGTCTCTGCTCCGTGGAAGAGCTAAGCTGGAAGATTCATTAAAATTATCACTTACACATTTTATCATTCAGCAGCTTTCCAAGGGCCTAATGCAACAGTTTTTTGGGTTATTTTCCTCCCTTCTAGCAATAAAATACATAGAAACAAGGAGACAGGCTTAGGACAAACAGTTCCTTTATGAAGTTAAGCAGCTGTGCAGAGGCCACAGTGATACGCAACAGTCCCTTTCTCCTACAATCAGAATATTTTAATGCTTCTCAAGATGGGGTAGAACAATTATTTCCATTTTACAGGTTGTTAAACAGACCCTAGAAGGGAACTGGATGCCCAGTGGAGCCAGAGACAGCATCTCCTCAGTCCCAGTACAGCATAGCCTGTACAACCTCTTGCACAGTATGCATTTTGCTCCAGGTAGGACTCGAACCATGCCATAAGGCCAGAGGCAAACGATGTCCCGTCAGCATGGTGTGCTGGAGCGCAGCAGAGAACAGCAGCACGAGGCTGACAGCACACCAGAAGAAACCAAGAATTGCAACAGCAACTGGTGATCTGGGATCAAAGCTGGAACTTTTCAAAAGCAGATGGTGTCTGAGAAGTCTTTGTAACCCCCTGAGAACCCCTTTCCCACGCTTTGCCATCTCTGACTCTCTTGAAAGTTTACAGGTTTTCCAGTCCCTACAACAGCAGACTTTTCTCTGCATTATACTTTGAGGTATGTCATCTTCCTGGATGATACTTAGAAAGCAGCCTGATTTTTAGATCTCCATCCCTACCCACCAAGAAAAAAATACATCTATGAAAGTGTGTTGAAATGGGCTACAATAAAACTACATTTTTTTAAAAAGCTACAGGTTTTTAGTGTTTAAAAGCTGAAGTCAACAAGCTTGCACAGGCCTTTGTGTCTAAGATAAAGGCAGAGCAGGGTAGGAGTGGCTCCAGCAAACCCTCCCTGACGAGCCTTACAGCAGTGCATTTCAAACAGCAGTCACCATCACAGAGAAGTTTAAAATGTGTAGATTTACTGTCAGAGTGGAAGGGCTGCAACATCCACCACCACCTGCCCCTGTCACCATCACTGATGGTGTGTGCCCGACAGTGTCCCTGGCGGTGCCGCCCCCTGCACTCCGGTCACCAAGGTGCACATCAGAAACCACGGCTCTCACCCACTTCTTGGTACTCACCTTCACTGGATTGGCAGGGAGGTGACCCATGAAATCAGTTTTGTAAGGGTAGTCCATCATGGCCATCATGGTGAAGGCATTTCTAGCAAACCCAAAAAGCTGGTAAACATCCTCCTTGTTAGAGACCTTATTGCATGTGGCCATCTTGCTGCTGATTTCATTGTAGGCTGCAGAAGGAAGGAAAATGAAAGGCACAAACTTCAACAGAGGAAAATAATACCAGGCTTCAGCATCTTGTTTCACTCAGGAGTAAGGAGATGCCGTAACACACAGATGAGGTTTCTAGTGGGAAGAACACATTATATCTAAATTTACACACACGTGGATGTTCAGGTACAGCCTTCCTGTGCTGCTTCATGACGCTGCATGGCCCACAGCCTGCACTCTGCCCCTTGCACACCCACCAGCACCTCTCTGGGGAGCCCAGAGGAATCAGCACCCACTGAGACAGAAGCAGTCCTGGCTGGCACAGTGAGAAGAACACCTCGGTACAAGCCTGTCCTTGCCAGTGCCCTGCCTCCTCCTCGCCCCTGCAGGCTCCCTCCCCGGCGTCTGCTGTGCCCTGCAAGGCAGTATCCCCAGGCAAGTTCTCATACAGGAGAGCAGGGTACAGTGTACAGGTCCCAGTGGGATTCAACAGCTGGAAGAACTGGCTGGGGCGGGGTGGGGGAAAGAAAAAGAGTTCCTTGGGAGCTGGGTGCATTTGCAGTAAGAATTGCCAAGTGAGAACAGTCCTCACAAAGTCACAACGAACTCCTGAGACATGCCTTCAAACTTCAGTGTGATGCAGAGAGGTCAGCTAGATTCAGGAATCTGTCTTTGAAGAGACTCCTTCAAGATGCACTCGTATACCTTCGCATTTCTGCTGGGGAAAGCTGCCCCCTTCATTTTCATCCTCCATGTTTTGGAGTCATAGTTCCTGTCTGTTCCCATCGTACTCTACAAGCTGCCCGCTGGAGGCTGGCTGTCTTTACTTGGAAACCCAAGGCCTGGGACCTGCTTCTGGATACACACTTGAGAGTCTAAGCCTTAAATATGACCACCTTATCCACCCCGCTGCAGAAAGCGTGACCCCAGGCAGACCTTGAGCACCTTGGCTATTTAACAGTAATGTTTTTGTTGCTGTGACCCAAAGCTAAATGGGGTTTTGGACCCCCAGCTCTTCTGGGCAATTCCAGGACCAGCTTTGGCAGTGAGGCAGTGGCAGCAGCCATCGGAGGCACACAGCCCTTGATGTGCAGCACCACAGACCAAGCCAAGCCTTGAGACAGACCAAGAACCCACCACAGCTGTTCCAACACCACACAGGGCTCCCAGGAGACGCTGCATCGGCCCACAATATCTGCTCTGGACTACCTGGGAGACATTGCAGAGATCTTCACCAGTCTCTGTCGTTGGCTTCACCTAACTGTCCAAGGCTGGAGATGAAAGAGACGGTGATGGCTGCTTCAAGACATAGATTGCCTTCTAAATATTTCTCCGTTATGTCCAGTAGCTGAGCCACACAGTTGTTATACCCACCTCAACAGTGTGGGTATGGAGGACAAGTATCTGGTGAAACACAAGGCTTTACCAGCATAAAATACAGGTGTTTTGCACCTGTAGGTGTTTTTGCACTCTGGTGCAGAAAAGACAGTTTCATTAACACTGTGCAAGCTTCCACATGGATGCTTTCATTTTGGTGTCAGTTACTAATTTTAATGCTAACTGAAACTGTTCATTAAATCAAAAATCAATCGTGCAAGCAGAAAGAGGCAGCCAGGTGGGCATTTGCATTGATTTAGCTGAACCAACTGAAGACCTAGCTGAAGTAAAACTGAATCAACTTTTTTCCACATGGCTGGAACTGCCTGCTGGCTGCCCGTGGGAAGCCATTTGCAGGGCTCTCTCTCCTTACCTCCACTCAGGCACAGATCCTTAATCTGCTGGAAGGCTCTGCGGACAGCTGTGACACAGCCTGGGTTGGACTTGTGAAAATCCTGAAGTGACAGAAAAGACAAGGGATTACGGTTGCACAAAGGAGATACATGTGGAGGCTGCACTGGGAAGAACTGCTAGAAGTACCAGGAGATGACAGGGGTTACTGGCTCACTGGTCAGAACCTCATCCGTGTCTCCAGGAGCAGCGACACGGGTCCGTCTGCCTTGTCCTCCAGACAATCAGCACATCCCAGCAGAAGCCAACAGACCAAGCAGAAACTGTTTCACCAGGTGTCGCTGGGATGAGCGAGTTAGACAAAACACTTTGCACTTAGTGGAGCCATTAGACTGAACACAAAGCAGCAAGAGGAGACACATGCCTTGGCTAGGACATGGGAAGACGGTGCCAGGCTGCTAGGCCCAAAAGTTTTTTGTTTTTTGGTTTTTTTAAACACACAATAGAGTCCTTCCAACTGCACTTTGTCCATGAGAAGGAGCCATGGAGAAGTCAGTTATGCATGGAGGGTAGAGCACTGCTTTGAGAACCAAGACCTGCTTTTCTTCTTAAGCCTGCCAGTGACCTGCCAGATGACCAAGAAGGCCATGTCCTTTTTCTTGGGAAAAACATTACTGATCCTGAAAAAGCACTTTAAGGTATGTTTGAAGAGCTGTGGCTGGTTATGCTGGTGGAACAAGTTGTTTCTGCCACTGAAGGCTCTAGGAAAACTGGTTCTTTTCTGTCAGCTTGTAAGGTAGTTTGAGATATGGTGGCAACCAGTGCTTTTTAATAATAGGAATTATCAGGGCTCTTTTAAGGTCCCTTTAACCTGCTAGAGCAATGGTTAAGTAACCACAAATCATAAGCTAAGCATTTTTCTTACAAAGACCCAGCCGCAACTAAAAATAGATTTGGGACCTTTCTTTTATTCCCAATTCTGCCTTTGTCTGATAGTTAGGCTTAGAGAAATCACTATGGAGTTTTCCACAGTTTACCTGGGCACCCCTTTAGGGGTTCCAAATCTCCTTCTGGATGTGCTTATTGATCTTCATCTACTAATGGCTCTAATTGGAGTGTGGGGACAGATCGGCCTGGGACAGAGGAGCAGGTCTGCTCTGGCTGCCATGATGACTAAGCTCCCCACTAGGCAATGCTGGAGTGCTGCAGCACACTGCCCAGCACACTAAGGAACCACCACCCATTCCAGTTCTCCCCCACAGACCCTTACGGACCTGGAAACAGTTCTGCTGAGCCATTGCAGAAGCAGAGGCAGGAGGCATTACAGCCGTTCCAAGGAAAGTTGTTTCCACTCCAGGCTGCCAGCTTTACTCTTTTGAATCACACCTAATTCAGATATCTAAACTGATCTGAAGTTGATGGCCTGAACACCCCCTCCAGCAGTAACCTTACAGGAAGCATGTATGTGTAGTATTCACACAGGGGCTTTCTGCCTGGCTGCAGGCAGGGCAGTTGGCATATATAACCTAGCCTTATGCAAAATCAACTTTGCTCACTTCCCCTGTGAGCTGGAGGCTTATAAAGTGAGCTGGAAAAGCTCAGTAAAAGTCACAGAGAAAGCTTCTTTGAGACAATGCACTCTGACTCACGGGAAGAGAGAGCTCCCGCAATGATTCATGAAAGGTTTGTGCCTTCATTAGTATTAACAGCTCTCAGAGGTGTTCTCTCACCAAGAAGAGCAATTGAATTCAGATTTCAGATGCACAGATTGCTTTTATGCAAACACGCTGAAGGCGGGAATTATTTTGAAAACAACACAAAGTGCTTAGGATCTCAGCCCAGAGGTCGGCTTACTGCTGCAGAGAGAATATATTTTAAAATTAATTGGAAAGTTTTTTCACATGAAAAGGTCAAAGCCCTAATTTCAGGGGCGTGTAATGAGTTACAGCATATTCACAGCTGAAGCAAGCCAGGGCTATCAGCTGAACAGGGCTTTTGAGAAGGAATTGCCTTCAACCAGGGAAGAATTCCCACTGCGGGGCCTGTTAGATGACTAAGTGGTATTACATTTTTTGTTTTAAAATGTATAATTTTAAGGCAAGATGTCTTTTATTCTCTTACACACTTAGAGTTTCAAATGCTATTGTGTTTATTTTATCATATGATAGTCTCTTCTTTACACTTACTGATAATGCTATCTGTCCTGTAATTCTCTACATTGCAATAAGGTTTTCATATATGTAAATAAGAGCAAAAAGACCACAAGTTTCATACACAGGTAGTTCATGCAAAGCCATCAGTGTCACCCAGATCTAGAAATTCATGTTGAAAGAGAGGCAAAACAGACACCATCACAAGATTTCAGTACTACCAGGTAGGACAATTCTTTCCTTATAAACTAAATGTAAATCAGTTCTCAGCAATACCACCTTCCTGTGGGTCCTGTGTCCTCAAAATGTGAAAGCCACATTTAAATTTTGGTTTTAAGTGAACCCAGGACACCTTGCATATTTTTAGTTAGTGAAATGAAGATTACCAAGCTCTTCATTGAAATGCACACATCTTGGGACTAAGGAGCTGCTGTGAATCGTTGATATCAATGCAAAATACAGCATTTTGGGAGAGGATCTGAAGAATAATTTATCTGAAGGGGGTTCAGCCAGGCCCAAAGGAAAACTTTCAGGCTGTAATATGGTCAAGTCAGTAGAATGGGAAAGTGAATCCTTAGTGGTACTAAAGGTGCTTGGAACTGAGTTGTCCTGCTCATCAGAGCAGCACCTTTGGGCCCTGAGCTGCCACAGCTAAGGCAGTGCTCAGCCATCACATCTGCAGCTGCTGTTTTTCTTTGCGGGTTCCCATTTAATTGCATTGCCTGCCCAGCACTGATGCTGTGAAGAAAAACACATGGAAAAGGGAAAAAATCCAGCGTTCTTAAAAGAAGAAAATAATGCTCCTGAAAAGAGATGCTACTTACTGCTGTTACATCTCTGAAGAACTGGGTGGGGTCTCCAAGCCCAGCCACAGACAACAGAGGAGCACTGGCAGCTAATGCTCCGGCCACAATGTTTGGGTATTTCATCCTCATGTAAGCACTCAGCATTCCTCCATAGCTGCCACAGGAGAGACAAAAGAGTTATTTCCTTTAACAGACAGCTTATAACATAGTAACTCAAAAGTTCAGGCCAGCATTCACAGGCTTACCTAACCCAAAGCAACAGGAAGCTTATGGATATCTAGTAGATGACATCCTCATGTAAAAAGATCCAGTTATGGTCAATGAGCAGCACACAATGTGTTCTTACTGGCCTTTCCGCAAACACTCACACCAACTCTGGTAGGAACACAGCAGCCCAGTTTGCTTCTGTAGCCAAATGTAAATCCTGCCTCAATATTTAACTCTGCATCATCCTAAGTGTGTCCTGACAGCTTCAGTGCAGAACCAAGTGGGGCTCAAGTGAAGCTGTCACTGTTCAGTAGGGGAAGGAGACACATTTTGCATACAGGATTATAAAGACTAGCTAGGCTCTTAGCAACTAGGTAGGCTTTTAGCAAAGGGTGTCCCTGAACACCATAGAATATGCAGCCCTCTCTAGTGCTGGGAATTGGAAAGTATTCTCCCTGGGCACCCCAAATAACAGCTGCATACATGATCAGCACAGATATAGGGAAGGGGAGACATTAACAAATACCACAATGAAACTCAAAGCCACCTTGGTAGCTTCAGTGCCAGGGCCACAATCTGCAGATATATCAAGGGTTGCTAGATAAACCCAAGGTGACAAAAGTTATTCATACGCCGATGTTTGTGGAGTTACTCTGAGGTCACTCCTGGTCATGGCAAAGACATCCCCAAAACACATGTAACGCCCAGTCTAACTCCAAGCTTACAGGTATTCAAGTCTCCCTCCCCACCACCTCAAGTGGTTGAAGTGAATACCATCCCCACATCACCCACATGTAAAGCAATACGCATTTCTCTAACCCTGGTCTTGGAAACGGGCGTTAGTTGAAACCTGCCACAAGTAATTTCAGGTTAAAGTTTGGCAGAGTTATAAGCAACAGAAGAGGGTTTTTTTTCTCCCATGGGAAATGCTGTGCTGCTCCAACACTGTCGTATTTCAGTACTCTTCACATGGGTTTAGTGCTCTTCAGGGCTGCTGCAGACTGAACTCTGATTTACACACATGGAGCTGTAGTCTAACATGTGGCCCAGCTAGCAGGTCTTGCTGAATCCCTCTCCCACCTCCCCACCCCAGGACAGCTCCTGGCCCTTTTTACACTAGCTACTGTCCTGATAGTCACAGTACAAACACCCCTGTGATCAACAGTCCAGCCACCACCACAGTGAGCTGAAGCTTAAGGATAACTGTCAGGTCAAAAGCTTTTTAGCTCACTGCAACTGTATTAGAAGCCCTGTACTTGGTGGAAGCCTTTTAAAGGGAAGCATCCCTCTACTACAAGTGTGGGAAGCCATTCAAGAGACAAGGACATTGCATCAACACAGCTGCAACAGAGCAAGCACTTTGGGGAAGGACTTCTGCTAGGAATCGTGGAGCAACCAAGTAGCAGGTTGCAGAGCAGAATCATAAAGGAGCCTACAATGAAAATGGCTGGATTAAAGAGGCTGTGTTTAATAAAAAGCTGGGTGGCCCCTGGAAAGAATATTTTACCAAGTATTAGTTTTCTGTATTTCCAATGTAAAATGTTCTTATCCTGCAGGAGGAATTTCCAATTTTCTGCAGTTCTGGCTGACTCATACATGCCTAGAAACATCCAGCCAGTGGTGCTTCTCCAAAGCAATCACAAATCGAGACTAGTTCTTGATGGGAGAGCTGATTGGGACCTGGTGATGAGTTCTTGGGAGCTCAGGCACAGGCACATCTGCTCTCTATTGGATAGCTTAAAGCTCTGCCTTTAGAACTTGCTCGAGAGCCAAACAGATCTATGAGAACAGCACGACTTTGGCTGGGAAAGGATGCAGAGAAGGGAACAAGCACATACAACCTTTACCTGCCTCCAAAAGCAATGACAGGGCAGTCTGCAGCACCGTACTGCTGCTTAAGCTCAGTAATTAGCACTGCATAGTCAGCAAGGGCTTGTTCCACAGTAAGCAGACCAGTCTTCTTCAGCTGTGTTGACTCAAGTCCAAATGGGAGAGACTTCCCATAGTATCTCTGAAAGGAAAGAGATATGCTGAGGAAACGCTGATGTCAAGGTCTGGGTCTTCTCTGTTCTCACTGTAGAACTGGTATAAGCATGCACAAACAGGAACCGATAACACAGCAAGTGGTGTCCTCTAACTTGTTCATAACTGAGGAAGTGCCTTGTCTCCTGCATCTGACAAACGGAGACCTTCAGGACGTATCCTGTAGAGGATGGACAGTCCGTGACAAGCGACTTCAGTGGGTGCCAAGTGGGTCCTTGGCACATGTCTCTCTCCGGAAATCCCCAACTACAAAAGGGAACAGGGTAGCTCTTCATGCATAAGTTGTGGAATAGTTTAATAGAGTGGTGTGGGAAAGGTTTGCTTGGGACTTCGCAGGCTAGAGAGATTAAATATTATCCAAACAAAATAACTCTCTAGTCCAGTGTAGAGTTCAAGGCCTGTGGAAACTACTTACAAAAGCACTGGTCTAAAGCAAATATACCATGGCATACGTCTTACTGAAACAGTAGTCTGTATCCTGGATTGCTGGTAGGCATAGTAAAAAAAATTCAGAAGCCACGGTTAAGTAAAGAGCTGCTACGATGAGGAGAAAGCTTACAGCAGGTATACCTCAGCTTCATGGCAAGAGATGTTATCATTTTTCTGGACCTGCAGAAAGCTGAATTCAGCAATACTGAACAGAACAAGACTCCGTAGTATGCATAATGACTAAAATACTCACATGCTCAGCAAAAATCACAAGTGCTTGCTGTTCCTCTGCTAATTCAAATATGAAGTCAGAATTCTGAGCAAAAGTCCAGATGTCACCTTCATTGCCAGTATAGAAAAAGATGGGTCCAAATCCTTTCTTCCAGAACTTTGCTGAGTGAGACAATTGACAGAAGCAAATTAAAACCAAACCAAAACAAAAAACATGAGCATGAACTGATGCTACTTTTGGTGAGTTTGGGCAGGAGCTTAACAAGGAAGAACTCTGTGAACAGGCTGATCCCTGAGACCTGAGCTGGGGAATAAAAGTGTTAGAAAGGCCAGGCTATAGAAATCTCTCATTTGAGCAGGGGTAAATAAGAGCTTCCATGAGACCAGCACATGGCCTGGAACTTCTACTTCTGCCTGAAAATCCCTAAAATCTCAGTTCTGCAAGGCATTTGGAAACAGCTGCCCCCCAAAAGAGTGATTTCCCATTTATATACCCTTTTCAGCCCAATTCATCCCAAAACACTTGCACACATCACTTTTCCAACAAAATGGATGTCAGGGAATCGCCTGCATCTTTCTGCCACTCCTGCTGTGATGTAGAGCCAAGCTGTAAATCACATATCATAGAATGGTTTGGGTTGGAAGGAACCTTCAAAGATCATCCAGTTTAACCCCCCTTCTGTAGGCAGCGACATCTTCCACTAGATCAGGTTGCTCAAAGGCCCGTCTAGCCTGATTTCAAACACTTCCAGGGATGGGGCATCCAGAACTTCTCTGGGAAACCTGGGCCAGTGCCTCACCACCCCCATTGTAAAACATTTCTTCCTTATGTCCAATCCAAATCCACCCTCTTTCAGTTTAAAACCCTTGCCCCTTGTCCTGTCACTGCAGGCCCTGGTAAAAAGTCTTTCTCCATCTTCCTTATAAGCTCCCATTAAGTATTGAAAGGCCACAATAAGGCCTCCCTGAAGCCTTCTCTTCTCCAGGCTGAACAGCCCCAACTCTCTCAGCCCTTCCTCATAGGGGAGGTATTCCAGCCCTCTGATCATTTACATGGCCCTCCTCTGGATCCGCTCTGACAGGCCCGCGCCTTTCTTGCACAGGGGACCCCAGAGCTGGACACAGTGCTCCAGGTGAGGTCTCACCAGAGTGGAGTAGAGGGGCAGAATCACCTCCCTTGACCTGCTGGCCACGCTTCTTTTGATGTGGCCCAGGAGACACTGATGATGATATGCCAATATGTGTTATATATGTAACACACACATATCTCTCTCTCCCCCGTATGATATATCTATATATATGATGATATATGAAGATGAGGTACTTCATCCTCTGATCTGTTTATAACTGAAGGCAAATTGAGACTGGCAGGACAAACTGACCCATGATGTCCATACTTGCTTATCTAACAAACAGTTGCTTTAATGCTTACTGACTTTAACAAACATTTGATTTTAGCTTAGTCTTAAATTGCACGGGAATTAAGAGGGACAATAGCTAGCTTTCTTCAACAACAGACCTCAGACCATCAGTTAAGTGTTGATTTCAACACATTGCCACATCACCCAAAGGGACCCTCCAACAGCGGTTGTCCTACGGATGCCGCTGCAAGCATGTCACACGAGGCTGTTTCCGTTAACAGAGAGGCCTGAGTTTAATTCTTGGCATTCTCAACACAGACTTGCCAAAGCAGGATTTGGCTTGGAAAAGGGTTTAAAACCTTTCATTAGCGAAACTGCTGCTCTTTGTTAACGAAGAGGCTGATTCTCTTTCTGTGTTGCATTTGCTTTGGGTATCAGGCAGGAAACTGAAGTGCTATCTTTACTCTGGCTTTTCTTCTGATATGCTTCATGGCTCCTGGAGTAAACCACCATTCACAGGAGCCAAAACCAAACCAGACAGGTTGCTTAAAATTTTTAGACTGAAATCCTGGGGAACCACCAGTTAAAAAAAACAAGACAGTCAAGATGCCTAGTTGTGAAATAGTAGTCTCCTTCAAGTTCTTGCTGAAAAGCCTCATATTGCACAAGAAGCAGTAGAGAGGAAAGGAACTACTCACAGGAATTTTGAGTAACAAACTATTTGTAAACCAGCAGAACTGCAATGTTAATGTTTGGTTTCTCATAAATATTATTCAGCTCTGCCCAGGACACACAGATAAAACATAACACTGAAAAAAAAAAA